>JAKTQZ010000039.1:0-142423 GCA_030579435.1 Ogataea nitratoaversa
ATTGAAAGAGTAATGAGTATTTGAAAAAGGCAAGTCAAAAATGAAGGTTAGTAAAAACAGCTTTTTTGAGGTTTTACTATGGGAAATTCGCGAAATTTGGATCCTCTGTGTATAATATATATAAACAGACGATCGTCTTGCAGACCCAGCTATTAATAATTCTCATTGTGCTATTGGCCAAAAATTCAAACTTGCCATAGAGTATAGACTGCCAATCTGGTCTCTGGGTCTGAAATTTGAATATTAAATGTTGAAAGATTGTTGATGATGTGCTGAATAATTGATGCTTCTTGGGCCAGTTGGCGGCTGAAAAATTTATTGGTGAAAAATTTTGTACGGAGAGAGTCATACCCAGAATTCAGATGAGTATTCGATATCCTATTACTCGTACACTAAAAACAACTGCTTAGATAGCTGGATTTCTGCACTTTGAGGGAAACAAATAATTTTGATATTGTTTGAGTACAAATTTTTACTACTCTTTTGGGATTCAGTCAGTGTACAAATCTTAAGACTCTGAAATCAACGAATTAAAATGAGTGCCATTCTTGCAAGATCATCAGCTAGGTCTACTCTGCAAAGATCAACCAGATCTTTCTCAACAACGCTGCCAGCATGTCAAAAGAAATTCAACAAGTATTCATCAATTATAACAGAACCTAAATCTCAAGGTGCTTCTCAAGCTATGTTATACGCCACTGGCTTTAAGGAAGAAGATTTCAGTAAAGCTCAAGTTGGTGTTGGGTCTGTGTGGTGGTCAGGTAACCCATGTAACATGCATTTGATGGATTTAAATCACAGATGTACCGCCTCCATTGAAAAGGCTGGCTTGAAAGGTATGCAATTCAATACTATTGGTGTCTCAGATGGTATTTCCATGGGTACTACAGGTATGAGATACTCATTACAATCAAGAGAGATTATTGCCGATTCTTTTGAAACAATTATGTTAGGTCAACATTATGATGCTAATGTTGGTATTCCATCTTGTGATAAAAACATGCCTGGTGTCTTGATGGCTTTTGTCAGACACAACAGACCTTCTATCATGGTCTACGGTGGTACCATTCATCCTGGTTCTGGTACTTGCTCCGGTGTCCCAGATTCTTTAGATGTTGTGTCAGCTTTCCAATCCTACGGTCAATTCTTGAACAAGTCTATCACTGAAGAACAAAGATCAGATATAGTCAAACACTCATGCCCTGGTGCGGGTTCATGTGGTGGTATGTACACTGCTAACACTATGGCATCTGCTTCTGAAGTTATGGGTATGACCCTACCAACTTCTTCATCATCCCCTGCTATCTCTGCTGAAAAGTTAGCTGAATGTGATCAAATTGGTGACGCCATCAAAAACATTATCCAATTAGGTATCACCCCAAGGGATATCATGACCAAGACTGCATTTGAAAATGCTATTGCTTATGTTATTGCTACTGGTGGTTCCACAAATGCTGTTTTACATTTGATAGCTATAGCACATTCTGCTGAAGTTGATTTAACTATTGACGATTTCCAAAGAATCTCTGATAATACTCCATTGTTAGGTGATTTCAAGCCATCTGGTAAATATGTTATGGCAGACTTACAGAGATTTGGTGGTACTCCAGCTGTTATGAAATATCTGTTACAAGAAGGATTCTTAAATGGTGACACTATCACTGTCACTGGTAAGACCATGAAGGAAAATCTAGAGAATTTCAAAGCTCTACCACTTGAACAAGACATTATCAGACCAGTCTCCAACCCGATTAAATCTACTGGTCACTTACAAATCTTGAAAGGTACACTAGCTCCAGGTGGTGCAGTTGCCAAGATTACAGGTAAAGAAGGTACTTACTTCAAGGGTACCGCTATGGTCTTTGATGAAGAACAAGGCTTCATTGAAGCTTTAGAAAGAGGTGAAATCAAGAAGGGCGAAAAGACTGTTGCAATCATTAGAAACGAAGGCCCAAAGGGTGGTCCAGGTATGCCAGAAATGTTAAAACCATCATCAGCTTTGATGGGTTATGGTCTAGGTAAAGATGTTGCCTTATTGACTGATGGTAGATTCTCTGGTGGTTCTCACGGTTTCTTGATTGGCCATATTGTGCCTGAAGCTGTGGAAGGTGGTCCAATTGGTTTAGTCAAAAATGGTGATACTATTGTCATCGATTCCGATAACAACATCTTGGATGTCTTAGTCTCTGAGGACGAGTTAGCCGAAAGAAGAAAACTTTGGAAGAAGCCTGCTCCAAGATACACAAGAGGTACTTTACACAAATACTCTAAATTAGTGTCTCATGCTTCAAAGGGTTGTGTCTTAGATGCTGATGAATAGAGAGATGATTTATGCTTTCTTGTGTTTTTCTTGTCATTTTTTCAAAACATAGAAAAAGGACTTTACAAATTGGATTCTTGCATATTGTTCAAGAATGAACTTTGAATCTACTATTTATTTATTATATTATACATCTGTGTTATAATGCTGTTAATGCTTGTTCTTCTAGCTTCGCTCTAACGTTTTTATTGTTGTTATTATACCATTATTACTTTTACTTTTATTTTTTGTTAGGCTCGGTATGTCCCCATGCTGTTAAAGCTCAGTCGCTTTTCCATTCATGTACATATGCACCTTCACAAATTTCTTCACATTCATATCCCTGGGAAAGGATCACGATTTATATATCATATTATCATATCAATTGATTAATACTTAATGTTTAATATTCACTGATGAAAATTATATGTGCCAAACCGATTTTTGACACTGAACGTAATAATTAAGGACCTTTGTATTTGTAGTTTATCGCAAAATCCAGGCGCACCTAATAATCTTTTGCGGCTCATTATCTGATCAAAGAATGAAGACTAAATAGTAAATACTAAATAGTAAAACAAAACAAGCTCAGATTATTTATTTATTGACTTCAAGCCAATCGTTAGTACAATTGTAGAGACTGGCCTGATTACACACATTTGTGGATTGACAATGCAAAAATACTAGTTCAATGACAAGCATACCTCATATTTCAGTAGGGAATGTGGATGGTTTTTTTGGACAGTTCCAACCGACAGACCAAACATTCCCAAATCAAAATGAAGGTATACGGCAATCACAACTTCAACCTGAACAATGGCCAAATGACAGGACACCACCTATTCTTCAACAGGATAAAATTATATACACACCTCCGGAGCAATTGAAATTTCATCCTCAGATGACAGATGTGCCTGGAAATACAGAACCTTATCCGGGATATGAGGAGATACAGGATACACATGTCACCACAAAACCTAGAAAAATTACATTGACCAAGTACACTATCTATGTAACAAACCATAGAATGTACATTGTTGGAAGTAATGGACGAGAAACAGTTTTCAGAATTTTGGAGATTGACTTGACATCAGTTGACAACCTTGTGATTATGGAGGATAATGTGTACTTTACCAGAAACGAAATCATGGATGTCTTGAATGGATTAGAAGAGAGCAGTGAGGGTGGATTAACTAAGAGAATTACTGCTGTTGGCTTATTGGGATTCATACGGTTTACGAAGCATTATTATTTGTGTGTTGTTACTAAAAGGCGGCCAGTGGCTATTTTAGGTGGAAACTACTTATACCATATTGATGCCACTGAATTAATATCAGTGTCCAGTACTAATAAGAAACTAGAACGTAACTCTGAGGAGCTAAGATACATTGCAACCTTTCAAAATATTGAGCTAAACAAGAATTTTTACTATAGTTATAATTATGACTTGACCAATAGTTTACAGGTGAACTTTCTGCGAAACAAAAAACAATCTCTTGGACTAAACAAGAAAGACCTCGCTAAATCTTTTGATTTCAATGATAGATTTGTTTGGAACTCTGCGTTACTCAGTCCTGTATTTAAATCGTTTGATAGAGTATATGATTGGTTTCAACCGATCATTCATGGTTTTATAGATCAGGTTAACATCTCGATTTTTGATGTCCAGGTGTATGTCACTATTATAGCCAGAAGATCGCATCACTTTGCTGGTGCACGTTTCTTTAAAAGAGGTGTCAATGATGCCGGTGACGTTGCCAATGAAGTGGAAACCGAACAAATAGTTAGTGACATGCTAACTACAGCATTCCATGACGCTGGAGCTGGCTTCTACAATAACCCTAGGTACACATCATTTGTCCAACATAGAGGATCTATCCCTTTATCTTGGTCCCAAGAGACAGCCCCGAATTTGAGGATGACAAAACCCCCTATTGAGCTAAATGTTGTTGATCCCTTCTATTCAACCTCTGCACTACATTTTGATGATCTTTTCAAACGGTACGGTGCTCCAGTGCAGATCTTGAATTTGATTAAGCAAAGGGAGAAGACCCCTAGAGAGAGCAAGTTATTAGGCGAATTTGAAAATTGTATAGAGTACTTGAATAAGTTCTTACCAAATGATAAAAAGATAGAATACACTGCATGGGACATGTCTAGAGCTTCGAAGAGTCGTGGCCAAGATGTGATCCAGTGGTTGGAAAAATATAGCGAGAAGACTTTACAAACAACAGGATTTTTCCACAACAATTTGACCTTGACTACTACGAAGTTACAGCAAGGTGTTTGCAGAACCAATTGTATCGATTGTATTGATCGTACCAATACAGCACAATTTGTCATAGGCAAAAGAGCATTAGGTCACCAATTACATGCCTTAGGATTAATTCAGGAAAAATACATAGAGTATGACTCCGATGCTATCAACATTCTTACAGAGATGTATCACGATCATGGTGATACTATCGCTCTGCAATATGGCGGGTCTCATTTGGTTAATACTTTGCATACTTATAGAAAAATTAATCAATGGACTTCACATTCTAGGGATATAATCGAAAGTGTGAAAAGATTTTATAGTAACTCGTTTGTTGATGCACAAAGGCAAGAAGCTATTAATTTGTTTTTGGGAAACTACGTTTATGAGAAAGGTTTGCCCATGCTATGGGATTTAAACACGGATTATTATTTACATAATAATTATTTAGGTGTGATACTGAACTATAAACCGAGCTACACGCATTGGTTTTCCGACTGTTACTTGAGAAATGAGATGGATGTTCTCAAAGAAGCTCTAGACCAACGTAAAGACGAGAAAGCGAAGCGTTTTGCAGACTTGGTGATCGAAAAGATTGATCCTTATCCTGGTTGTTTCGACAACTACTGGAATGTTAGATATGTTCCTCGTGAGCTAACTTCAATCGGAGGGTTGCTAGAGTATAATATGAATTCCACATTACGGTACAGCACTGATCAGCAGACCAATCAAGTTAAAGAGTACGCTGCTGCTGCTTCTGCGACATCTTCAGCGTCTTTAACCATAAATAAAGTGAAAGAGGTCACTAGGACGAAAACTAAGGAAATGACCAGGAAATTAACTACTGGTGATGATCACACGCAAGGTAGTGAACTAGAGGGATCTGAACTGATCACTTATGTTTCACCTTTTAAATCTAGGAAACCTCATAGGGAACTTCAATTTTTACATTTCGATGATTATTCAAAAAATACGAACAAGAAACAACAGGAGAAACATAATGATAATGAGGTGCATGATGAAGAATTGTCTTTGTTGAAATTCAACAAGACTCAATTCAACAAGGTCAAAGTGTCTTACATTGTACTGGAGAATCTTCTTTCGAAAAAGAGTGATAAGATTGAAAGTCACATAAAGTCCAACAAAAGATTGCCTGTTATTGACATAGACACAGATTCTCTAGTTACCACAAATGATAATCTCAGTGATATAGAAGAAAGTTATTTTGGTGACACGTTCATATATAAAAATAATCAAAGTGAACTAGTTCCAAGTTTGACGGACAAAGACAACGAGAATGCGATTGAAGACTATAATTCTGAACTTGACTATGATCTTAACAATGAATCACAATTTACAGAGGTATGCAATCAATATTCAAACCGACTACCTAATATCCTTCTTGAAAACTTGAACGTTTATAAGGACTCGTCATCATTAACGCATAAAGTCCCAATAATTGATCCTTCGTCGACAGAAGGAGTAGGAGATGACTTGGATGAGTATGACCAGTTCAAACTTCCTAAAATATCAATGCCTAGTATATATGAGTATATTGATATACTTAATTGGCCAACATTAAGTGAACACGATGATACAACAAACGTGACTGACTACCATTCACATCCCAACGTATTACCATCTCTCAGCCTTTCACATGGTAATGGGACTCATCGCCATTATCATGAGCAAAACATAGGATACGGGAACTATGATCATTTGAATGATAGAGATATAAGCTCGCATAGCAGTTTACAAGATTACAACTACCATGATAATAGTACTATTGTGTCGCACGAAAACAACAATAACAATTACTTCAGTTTTAATTATAACCCATCTGATGAATTGAAAGAGGATGAAGTCAGCGATGAAGAGAATATTTACAGTATATCAAATGGGTATAATAAGAGTCATATTTCTTCCCATATGTCAAACAAAGGTCACCGTCATAACAACTCGGTGATAATTCGATCTGAACATACCGAGAGATCAGATTCCAGGAATGAAGATGAAATTTATTCTCAGTTTTCACAAGATGTAAATAAGGGAGATAATCATGAAGAGAGAATGTATGATAGTTTATTGAAGTCGAAGAAATTGCCTGTTCTAATTGACTAGTATATTTGTCATGACCGGGGTGACATATTTACAAAGTTAGTAAAAGAATTGAATATTTAATGAAATGATAAATTTAATGATTAAGACTAGTATACATTGAAAAAAGACAAAGAAAAACAAAACAAAAATAAACGGTAACTTACAATCCAACAGATTTAAAAATGGAATCAACTTTGGAGGAAATATCTTCTTTAATCCAACTTTGTGATTCTTCAATGGCTCTAGCGGACGCAATTGTAGATTTCACTTCATCCGTCTTGATCCACACTTTCCCGTTAACACCAATAGCAATTTCAAATTTACACTTTGTTACTAAATTGGTCAAGATCTCTGCACTAGGGTTGAATAATAAATGTCTTGCAAATGCTAATTTCACATCAAACAAATATCCATCTTCTAAGACTCCAAAACCTCCATCTTTCCCTGTAGTTGGGTCAAAACATTCAATTTCAACTTCTAAATCTTTATCGAATTTCGAAACTCTAGCGTAAACAATATCACCATTTTTCAAATGTGGTCTATTTTTCTTGGATGCATTTGGAAATGCAAATTGATTCAATAAGACTGGGGTACTGAAGTTATTTAATGAAATTCTATAATTTTCACCAAATGACCCAATCACGGTACCTATCACCAAATCATTTTGTTGTGGAATATACCGTTTAGTGTTAGATTCAATATAATATAAGTGATTGTTTTTCCTCACCTGACTATTCAAAAATCCTGCAGTTGTGGGTATTAGTTCGCCAGTTTCATTATCTTGCACGATATTTGGGCCTAATGTTATATCATTAGCGTCTCCCAAAGGTATTTCATCACCAGGAAGAATCAGCTGTTGATCTATTGACGTCATTGATGTGTTGTGTATTGTGTTACCATTTGAAAAAAATGTGCAATGGGAGATCACTTCGACATAGAACAAGATATTAATTATATATTTTTCCTTGTTAAATTTCTTTGTACTGATTGATGACTTCGAAATTTTTTTTTTCCTTATAGATGTTTAAGATCATTATCAAAAACCTCAGTGTAGAGATGCTGTAATTTGTCGCGTATATAATATATTATATAATATATTATATATTAAAACTGTAATTAATTTTTAGTCATATACACGTTTTTCCCCCAGATTTGCAGTGGTGGGTGAGTGGTGACGCCACAGCCATCTCGTGACGTGAGCTGTGTTGATTAAGTCTCGGCTTAATGAGCGCGCGCGCGCGGGCGGAATTAGATAAATTTTAATTTCGCTAGCGCTATAGCTCGGGGACAGCTAACTTGTAAACGATACGTCGAGTTAAGTTAAATTTGTGTATACATATATATATTATATAGGAATCCGGCAGAGTTGAGAGGACTATAATTTAACCCTGCGAGTGCGGGGGCCTAGCTATATCTTAAGCTAGCTAGATTTGGGATTCAAAATTCAGAAAAGCTATGTTCAACAAGTTTATTTGATCAATAAGGGAACATGTAAATTTTTTAAAAATGGACTTATATCATTGCATGTTGGCAATGAAAGTCAGTATTCATGATTTAAGAATGTCCAAAGAAGGATTATAATAGTTATAGTGTGGTCTTCTTTAATTATAGGGTCTGTGAGTCCGCGTCACGTAAAGAGTAACAAGTAGTTTTAGAAAAAAAAAAGATAAGTATTAGATAACAAATAACAGATATTAGATAATAATAGATAAGAAACAATTAATTTTATAGATAATAGATAATAGATATCAAATGATTGATCTGTTGAAGATCTAACAATCCAAGATTAGCCTTAGCCAACATTTACCCGTCACATACATAAGTAAGTATTAAGTAAAGTTATATTATAATTCTTCAAAGCACAAGAGCGCTAAAAATACAAGCGTTTTTGCCCAAATTGGCTTTAGAAATTTGTATTGTTAAAAAATTAAAAATTTAGCTGACTAAAATTCAAGAAAGATTGATTCCATCCAAATTCTTTGCCGCCACCGGCATATTAATTCTTCTAAGTATATATATAAGTAGTTCGAGCATGCAGAATTTGCAAAGTCCGCCGGGGAAGATTTCAGCCCAACCTGAACGCTGCCCAACCATCCAATGAACCTCATTTCATGGCACGCAAACTCAAAGAGAGAGAGAGAACCCCCAATCGCGCGAGAATATATATAATATATATCACTTTCCCCCCCCAGCATCCGTCCAGCGGGAACATCACATCAGTCAGAGTCAAATTCCACCCACGCCTGGGTCCCCGACTCTCCGACTCCCCATTTCCCACCTGCCCAGGCCAACTTGACTGTGATTAATAATTATCATCAAAATTACAATATTGGAATTATTTAAATCAACCGCACAGGGAAAAAATTCTTCATTAGGCATTACCAGCTCCAATTAAGATCTTAAGATCCAAACAAAATCTAGAAAGCTTGTTATGGTAAAAAAAAGAATTACAAATCAAGTTGATTTTAAAGTTTCTATAATTTGTTTGTATACAATTAATTCTAGATATTTTGTCTTTATTGAACCTGAAGAATCATCTTTTCAAATCATTGACCTTAGACAACATAGAATACAACAGTTAACCCTGGTTGTTTCTAACTCTTTGGCTTCTTTATCCACATATCGATTTATAAAATTCAACTGTTTATTTGGTTGTCTCTTTCAATCATAATTGTTCAAAATTTGTTAACTTCCACTTTGACTTGCACTGTTTAGGGATTTATTAATCTTCATCTGTTTTTTTTTTTATTTATTCATAGAGCGCCATAGGTAAGAGTTATTGGTTTGTTGTTTTCCTCGTTAGATTTATAAACGGAACAACCCCCCCTAACTTTGCAGGAAGTATCAAAAAAAGAAGTAAACAAGAAGAACATATTATACATACATACATACATACATACATACATACATGGGTTTGTTAGCTTTAGGAACTCCTCTTCATTGGAAAGAGTCAAGGGAGTATGCTGATCATGTTAGAGAAAATGGAATCATTCAATTAATCAATTGTTTCCGAGCTGCTGAAAATCGTTCAAATGATAAATTTCTTTGGGGTGATGAAGTTGAATATATGCTAGTTAAGATCAATGATGAAGAAAAATCTACAAAATTAGCTATTGATAAGGACTACATTTTGGATGATTTGAATCTAGGTGGAAAAGATTATCAAAAAGCATTGGATTCTGATGTTTTGTTTCATCCTGAATATGGTAGATTTATGATTGAAGCTACTCCATTGAGACCATATGATGGTGAAGATATTAAAGACTATTTATATGTCGAAGCTAATATGCAAGCAAGAAGAAAAATTGCATCTGAAGAGATCAATGATTCAAGTATCCTTCCTTTAACATTGACTTCTTATCCAAGAATGGGAGTAAATAATTTCACTTTCCCTTCTGCCATTCCAAATGGTGAAGCATCAAAATCGTTATTTCTCCCTGATGAAATCATAAATAGACATGTTAGATTCCCAACTTTAACAGCCAATATTAGACGTAGAAGAGATCAAAAAGTTACCATCAATATCCCATTATATAGAGATACAAATACAATTCTAGATAGAATAGATCCTTCCATTCCAAAAAGAAATCTATTCCCATATCATGATAAAGAACCATTTTTAGGCGCCGCACAACCAGGGTATATATACATGGATTCAATGGGATTTGGTATGGGATCATCTTGTTTACAAGTCACAATGCAAGCACCAGACGTTAAGGAAGCTAGATATTTATATGATTCTCTCGTGAATATTGCTCCTTTAATGTTATCTTTGACAAGTGCTGCACCTATCTTTAGAGGACATTTAGCTGATCAAGATGTTAGATGGAATGTTATTGCTGGAGCTGTGGATGATAGAACTCCATACGAAAGATCGGTCCCACCATTAGAAGGACATTTAGAAAGAGGTACAACTAATGATACAGCCACTTTACAAAGAATCCCAAAATCTAGATACGATTCCGTTGATCAATATTTGGGTGATTTGAATGAATCGGGAGATTCATTTCAATATTTCAAACCGGAATTCAATGATATAGATTCCCCAATAAATGAAAAAGTTTATAATACATTGTTATCTAATGGCTTTGATAAAATTTTAGCAAATCATTTTGCTCATATATTTATAAGAGATCCAATAGTGATCTTCAATGAATCAGTTGAACAAGATAATACTACTGAAACAGATCATTTTGAAAATATTCAATCCACAAACTGGCAAACTTTAAGATTCAAACCACCTAATCAGTCAGCCATCCCTTCCAATAAGAAAACACCAGGTTGGAGAGTTGAATTAAGACCAATGGAAATTTCAATAACCGATTTTGAAAATGCTGCATTTGCCGATTTTTCAATACTATTATCTAAAGCAATTCTGAAATATAGACCAAATTTATACATACCTATTTCATTTGTGGAAGAGAACATGCAAATAGCACACATTAGAGATTCTACAATCTTAGGTAAATTTAATTTTAGGGTCAATATTTGGGATAAATCAGGAAAAGAAGATCCAAAAATTGAAAAATTGACCTTGAATGAAATTTTCAATGGTTGTAAATCATTTGAAGGTTTACTTTCAATTGTTCGAAAATTTGTTAAAGAAGAATTTAAAGAAATTGATCCTAAATTGAATAATTATTTCAAATTAGTTGAAAAGAGAGCATCTGGCGAAATTTTATCAACTGCTAAATATATTAGAAATTTCGTGTTGAATCATAAAGAGTATAATAAGGATAGTATTGTGTCTGAAATTATCAATTATGATTTAATCAAATTACTTACCAAACTTTCAAATTATGATCATGATGTTATCAAATCTTTCTTTGGTGATGATATTTCATCTTGGATGATTGATAATGGGTACTAAATTTTCAAGCATCTGTAATATATATATTCAATTGTTTTATAATAATGCCCCCCCCTTCCCTTCTTTCACTCTAATTTTTTTTCTGTACATTTGTTTTGTCCTTTAACCTTATTTTATTCTCCCTTTTTTTTAATTCCATCACCTAATTTCTATTTATATCTTTTTTTTGACTCAAACAACTACATTAATTCCTTTCAAATTTACTTTAATTTTCTGTTCCTTTTCTCTCTTTCTGAGTTAGACTCATTTCTGTTTCTTTTTCTTTAACTTCCACTTCCACTTCCACTTCCGAAATTATTAAATTCACATGCATACTTAATGATTACTTTAGTTTCTAGCTTATCATTTGTATTGGATTTTGTGTATTTTTTGGACTTGAAATGCCTTTCATGAGTCTGTTGCAACTTGTTATATATAATACTAGGTGCTTCCAATCATATCTTTAGCAGATGAAGGCCGGAATTTCATGCAAAATAAACTTTATAAGTACAACCCACCAGGACGATCGACGTTTTTTTTATGCGGCTCTTTCTTTCGGGCACACATGCATGATGAATCTCTAAATCTTTTCACGTACACCAATTTATAGATTTCACCAAACAACTAACTATACAATATATAATATATATTATATATCATATTACACTTATGGTATATTCAAAACCAAATCAAAAAATTCATTCTAACGTTTCTAATCTTTCTTACCCCATTGTTACATCTTTTCCACTTTCTGTGTTTCATACGAAGAAGAGAAGACTTGCTTTAGTGTAAAGGCAGAAACTTCGTATTATCATTTTCATTGTGATGAATAACTTAATAAGGCATAGGTACTCTCAACTGCGATACTACGCCAACTTATCAACTCTCACACAGGCTTCACTTCGATCCAAAACTCCAAAGAAACTATGGATTTTTAACGGCGTACCTATCAAAAGAAAACCGGCCCCCCGGCCAGCAAATCATCTATTTGAACAAGTAGTGGCGAGTATGGGGAAACGACAGAACAATGGAGATGGTGATGCCACTCGCACAACACTTACATCAGATTGGATGGACATATGGAAGCGAAAGACAACCCCACAAGAAGAAGAAGTTAGATTAAATAAATTCAAAGATCAGATCATTAAAGAGCTCAACTGTAGCTCACTTTTCCGAAATTTTAAAGCAGCTTTCAGAGAAAAACTTCTCTGGTATTCTTATAGTGCATCAGGGGATTTCAGATCATTTGTCACATCAAGAGAAACAGAAAAGCATCATTTGAACAGTATTTACACATTATTACTCAATCAAAAGGACGGGGAGATGAAAAAGAAAAGAACATCAATTCAACGAATTTCTCCACCTTTTCATTTACATGTTGATCTTTCTCGCGCTTTAAAGAAACTGAATACCAAAAATGAAGCCATCAAACCATCAAAGACACAGTATAAAAGACCAGCACATGTGCCTGTTGAAGAAGTTGAAACAATGCTTAGAGATTCCTTTGAATTATATAAGTTACTTCCGACCCCTAGACCCAACCACTTGACTGTGATCCAACTTGAAACTTTCATCCATATGGTGACTATAATGGATACAAGAGATGTTTTTCTTATACGTGAAATAATAAGCTTTCTGACAGATCTATTATATGCTAGAATACCATTAAGAAGCTTTGAAAAGGCCAAATATGTATATTTTCAAACTCTTTTATCTTCCCCACTTGATATTTCAAAGACAGTGAATACTCCGAAAATAGGAAGACCTGATCTTAATGAGCTATTAAATCATCTTTTGAATAAAATGAGATTTCAAATGACACCTGAAGTTTTGTTTGTACTATTAAATGCTTACCCTGATAGACAACATGAATTACTTGTTAGATTTCAACATGATATATCATTGTCCAGAAAAGTAACGATTCGATTGATTGACCTTTCTTCAGATGTTAATGAGGTTTTGAACGTGATTGATATGATCAAATTGAAAAGTATCCATCTTGATTCTGTCTTGCTCGGAACAATATTAAGGAAACTACTAGAATTTGATCAACAAGACGTTGCGAATGAAATACTAGAAAAAATGTATTATATCGCACTTGAGAAGGGTAATAACGGGGAAACAAATTTCAATGGAGGTGTCAGCGTACCATTTGTGAAGCGTGCTTCCAATCTATTGAATTCCAAAGCAGAGCTTTTCAATCACTTCTTACAATTACAAAGAAACTCTCCAGGTAATGAAATAGATCCCGATGCTTATGACTCGGTTATTCCTGGCGATACAAACCCTTATCATTTAATCCACTATTCAATGATACCTGATGCATTTATGGCTTATGAGTTCATAAAGAAGAAAACTGATCACCCATTCACTAGACAAGATGCCATTTACATTTCTTCCCTTTTGAAAGATATCCTCATGATACGAAAAGAGGAGAATCGTGTGCTATTTAACAAATCAATTATTGATATCTTCACTAGATTGAACGAGATGTACGATACAAATAAAATTGACGATGTGTTGCGTATTAAGAAAGATATCACATTAGTTTTAAGACTCTTAGGAGTTTTCAACTACTCTGTTAAATTCAATAAAGCTATGGAGAGCCATTTAGTGACTCCTTCCATGCATATCGATAAGCCTGCTCTGAGTAAGTACATCCTCGGTGAATTAGACCCGGAAGGACAGAATTTTCAATTAAAGGTTACAAATCAAGATCTGGGGTATAATTTGATAGTTTTTGAATCGGGGTATGCGATGTATAAGAAATTTAATGAGTATGCTCCGGATACCAATGATGCGATTACTAATTTGTTGAAAACATTGAAAATGAGACTAGGTGTTATTTACGCTAAATTAAAACAAAGGTGAAAATATCATTTTTGATTTTGATTTATGAAAAAACTTGTATTATATAAATGAAAAACACCAAAAATACCTTTTAAATTAACTTTTCCATGTCATCGTCGTTGTAATGCTGTAATTTTTATTTACTATTCTTTTTGATTCCTTTAATGGTTCCTATTGCATTCCTCAAAAAATTCAATTCTTCTGTAACTTCTTCAGGTTTCAAACCACCACAGCCTTGATAACTTTTACTAGAATGTCTAGTATTAGCTTTTTCTTGTCTTTTCAAGAATTCCTCACCGTACAAGAATTCATTTAATTGTGGATTATCAGTGACAACCCTATTAGCATGAGACTCTTCACCCGCGGAGGAGCTGTACCCCGAACCACGATGGCTACCATGTGGATGACTACTTCCATTACCAGCACCACTACTAGCATGACCAGATTCCACACCAAGGCGTGCCCCTGTGGTTAAATGTCTGTTCACTTTCTGTCTTTTACGTCCCGAACTGGATCCATAAGCTGTCGCTGCTGCTGTTCCTGTTCCAGTACCAGTACCCGTTGCCGAGTCATAGGAGTCTTCAGGGTTGCTAACCTGTAATGAGTTTCCGTCGTATCTCTTCGAATGATTTCTACGGGATCTTCTTTCACCAGGGAAGAAAAATGATGATGAGGATTCGTATCCTTGGCTGAATCCGCTTTCTTTAATGTTTCCATGTACACCATTTGAATGATTATTATATCTAGTAGTTGAGTGTGATGTTGATGAAGATGATGTTGCGATGTCGATTAAAGCCTTGTCTTCTTTGAGTTGCTTGATTTTTTTCATGATCCTTTCTCGAAGTTTATCTTTGACTAATTGGATAACTTGTTCTTTTTGTTCAACAGCTTGATCATAATCTTCTTTGAATTGTTTGTTGACAAATTGAACTTGATATTCTTCACCTAATTTCAATCTGACCAGTTCTGCATCCCTTTGTTCTTGAAAATCTCTAATTTTTTGTAAATATAATGGGTTATCACCAGAATGTAGGGAGCTTAATTTATACTGTAACTGGATCAAAGAATCTCTATAATAATAATCCTTATCATGGTGGAACTGATACTCAATTTTACCAAGCTTGGTCTGTATTTGTTGACGTCTTTTGTCTTTTTTACTCAATGCTGAATTACCAGCTGCAGTGACAGCACCAGATGCCGATGAAGGTGGTGCAGATATTGCTGACGGAACCACCTGCTGACCAGTTTGTGAGAGTTGAGTGGCATTTGACGAAATAGTGGACATTGGAATCGCTTGAGTTAATGACTGCTGCGACTTCTTGGTGATCATATTACTCATGTTGTCTTTGCTAAGTATCCTTGTTTAAAGTTGAATGGATCGAAGAAAGAGAGGAGTCAAACTAAGGTCAAAATAGAAACGTCGTATAAAGAAAACGAGACTGATGTAAAGTTGGATTTTTATAAGTGTTGCTGTAGATGATTTGTTCCTTGTTATAGTGTTCTATCGAATGAGTATAGTAATGAAGAGATGGGAGATGAAGTCAATAAGAACGAAAGTGTTCAGTTATTAGCTCAAGAACAAAGTTAAAACCGTATTTTGTTATCGCTGCTCAGATGAAAAGAAACAGAAACAAAAGAAGTTGAGGTGCAGGGGTGTTACCGTTTTCTCGTCTTCGCTTGCCTCGTCCGTTATTATACCAGCATAATTTCTACAAATTCATTATTCATTCCTTGAACTATTATTGTAAATTATATATTCATCTAGAAATACAAAAACCAAACACAGAGAAAATCCACATTGGAAAATATACATAATATATATAAAGTTTAAGGAATCACAGCGCAAAAATGGTATACTTTCATTGAAATGAAGGGGGCCATTATGATTTAAATCTTCTTGAACTCTTCAACACTTAATGGAGAATCAGTCTTCGTACTTGTTGCACTTTGAATTGTACTTATGCTATCACTTGCTCTTTTGATAACCTCCAAGTAATTGTATGGGACAAAGCCTAATCTACCGTCTCTGGAACGGCATCTCCACCAATTAGATTCTTCTCCATTAACGTCTGTCTTTGACAGGATTGCAATTAGATCTCCTTTCTTCAACTTCAATTCCATTTCCTCATTTTCTGGATTGAAATCATACAGCGTACGAGCAAACTCTAACTTCTTTGGATCTATTGATTGTTGTAAGATGTCTTGTGATGATGGAGAGCCGATACCTCCTGCTTGAGTGACTTGCCCTTGTGCGATCGCTCCTGCTTGTTGAGCTAAGTGTTGCTTTTGTGCCTGTTGATGTGCAGCTAGATGTGTAACTAGTCTCTTCATCATATATGGTAAACCGAACACGGCAGCTAAAAATAATATTAGAGGTTTCAATGAAATTCTTTCATTTTGATTGTTGTTTTTATTACTGTTTGTGCTTTTATCTAAACCATTTCTATCACCTGGTTCTAGTTTTTTCTGGAACTTCTTGAATTCTTCGACTGTAAACGATGATTTAGCACCTTTGATCTTATTTAACACTTTTTTTGCCCAATTCATTAACGTATATATGCCAAGCAATGAACCTAATGCACCTTTTAAATGCTGGAATTGTTCAGCAACTGAAATCATAGTGAAAAAGGAGTTATGAGTAGCATAGTACGTACTTTCTAACATTTGAGCGAATCCTCCAAAAGCACCGATCATACTTTCTATTAGTTGGAAAGTAGCTTCTGTTCCTTGTGTCAAAGATCCCATCATACCTTGATTCATCATAGGATTCATTCCACCCATACCAGAGCCGTACATACCACCCATCCCACCCATACCAGATCCATAACGAGACCCATACATACCACCCATTCCCGATCCATATGATGACCCATACATACCACCCATTCCCGATCCATATGATGATCCATACATACCTCCCATACTTGATCCATACATACCTGTTCCTGCTCCAGAGTAACCACCCATGCCTGATCCATACCCTGAAGAATATGGAGAAGTTCTCGAAAGTCCAGCTGCTGAAGAGTTAAGCGGAGTCGTAGAAGAACCCAGCTGATTTGTAAGGGATGAAGGTTTAGAAGGAAGTTCAGGGACCCCGCTAGATGATTGGTTTATTGTTTGTGTTGAAGATGATGAGGTTGGCATATTAGGTGAAGAAGTTGTAGTTCCGATGGAAGCAGTCGACGTCCCAGATGAAACCTCCCATGGTTTAGGTCTTGCTTGTGCCATCTTATTAAAGTATGTAAATTAATCAATAAATCGTGTTCTCTATGTGTTTGTTCTTAAGTTGTGAGTGCAGCTCAAAAATTTAGATAAAAGACCGGTTGCTTATTTGAATGGAGTTGATGCGTATTGATGTAACGATAAAAGAAGAATATTGATATAGAGGGCTGATTTTGTGAAAAATGAACTTTTATAGATAATTAGCAACGAGTTATAACTTAACACAACCCCTGTCAAGATAAATTAAACATATCAATAATCATACCAACCCAAACTTACAAACACTAATGATTCTATCCCCAACCTTTAAGCCCACTCTCACCATCTTCACATGGAGGCTTTAGTCATTTTTTTGGCTGCCCACAGCGCCTGGGTAGGGGGTGCGAGGGTGAGGGTGGGTGTCGCTTGACATTACCTATTTCGGAAGACTTTTTAAACCAGAAGGCATCCTAATTGGGAAATTACCCGATTGAGTAAATTTATGTCCTGCTCTTTTGATAAATTACAGAGGTGAAAAAGTTAACAAAACTGATATTATAGTATTATACATTGTCATTGTACAACTCAACTCTCTACAAAATCACCATACAAATAACGGCAAAAAAAAAAAAATACACGATCTTCAAACCAAACAAATAGGGAAAATAAGGAAACAGCAAATTTCACAAACAGGGAGATACAACAGCAAAAAACATAACAAAACAAAAAGGGAGACTATTAGTAGTCAATTTCTCTCTATTGCAACTTGATTCACATCCAGACAAGTATCAACTCTCAAGCACTCCAGACACTGTACACCTGTGGTGCTTTGACGCTCACAGGCTCAAAGGAGTCGTCGACTAATTCACTACCAGCATCGGGAATATTATTATTATTGGATGTACGTGCCAAATCGCTACTATTAGAACCACTAGAAACGACTACTCTTGGGGCTTTGTTTGCCTCTATCAGGGCTTCTTCGCATAATAATAAACCTTCTTCTGTGGCTCCTAATTCACTAGCTTTAATCAATTTAGCACGAACAGATTGTGTCTGCTTTCTTAATGACAGTCTATCAACCAATAATGTGTGCTTAGCCAAAGCTAATTGTGTTTTCTCTTTTTCTAATTCTCTCTCTAACTCTTCTAACTTTGCTAACTTTATATCAAATCTTTTAAATGATAATTCAGTGATCTTGGAAAGAAGTTGTTCTTGTAATCTCTGCTCTTCTGTGGACTTAGCAGAAGATGAACCTAATATAGATCCAAGTGCTAATTTAGCAGTTTTTTGAACATCCGCATCATGTTGTAAATCTTCTTCGCCTCCTACACGTGAAATCAAATGTTGGATGGTGTCATTAACATTCTTAACAACAGATTCTGAACCTTGACTTAATCTCAAGTACTCATTGTATGTTGTCTTAGATAATTGCTTCTCTAAATATCTATCTTCTATAGGCAATTGAATGAATTTAGTGATACATTGTTCTTTTGTTCTTGATCCAACATGACCACAAATAAAATTCCAATCATCCTGATTCATTTCAACAGCTTCTAACAACAATAACAATTCTTGATCTGACCATGGTGTAGAATCTGAATTGGCATGAATTTTCTCTAGTTTCACAAAATCCGTACTTCTAAAAATGGATGGAAAATGACCATCTTCAAATGCTTTAGATGAGATATTTTGCTTTGTTTTCAAATTATGATATCTCGTTTCGGTAACGTTGTTACCCGTGATACTACAATATAATTGTTTTAATCCGACCAAGGCATTGGTTTTGGAAGTATCTTCTCTTCTTAGAGTGAATGCATCTTGAGTACTATCATAAATATTGTGTCTTAATTCTAAGTTCAATGGAATCTTAGCTGGTTCAGTTTTGGTATATTGTTTCTTTCTAGGAGGTCCATCTACTTCAATCTGATCTTCGCTGATAGATTTTGGTTCATCAGTAATCAGGGTAGCATCTTTAGGTAGATATGGCTCTAATCCGTTTGGTTTATCAAGGGTAATTTGATAATGTCCTGTGTATTGTGGTCCCATCATAAATGGCTTTGTTTTAGGATCAATTTGATAATTGATTAGTCCCCATTTTACTAAAAATCCATGAACTCTAATAATAGATGCAACATCACCTGCTAAACCTCTTCTAGCAGCAGTGATTGTCAAATATTCAATTGGATTTAATCTATATGAATGAACCATAAAATCTCTGAATTCTTTGTAAATCTTAGGGGTCTTAAAGCGTGAGTCACCGGTGAAAAATTCAGGCAACGATCTTTTCTCAATCTCATGAATAGTATTTATATCAAACCATTTAGCAAAAGATGGGATTATCACGGGTTTGGCTTGCTTTGCAACAAATATGCGTGCCTCATCGTTTAAAGTGCGTAATTGACCTTTCACATCCGAGATTTGAGCAACCGAAACATCCTGGGGTTGTTCTTCGGTTGCTTCTTGTTTAGCAAGTTGATCACTAGAAGCTGTGTCCACTTTTGATTCTGTTTCTATTTCTGTGGTAACAGCATCGTTTTCTTTGGTCACGAATACTGTTGGTGCTTGTTCAATGTTCGACACTTTCAGATCTTCAATTGACTCAGACATTACGCTATACTTGATGAGAAGAAATACAAAGAATCAGTCAACCAGAGCTTTTCAAATTATATAGCTGTACTACTGGGGTCAGGTCTGTGCTTCTACAGGATGATCTTTCAGTTGTCTTCAAGACCCGAAATATTTACAACAGTAACAACACTGATTCGATATTCACCCTCTGAGCGAGTCATTTTTCTCAGTCCTCACAACTTTCGCATTTTTTGGTTTCCATATTGGGTGCAGGGGTGTATAAGGCTTGTTGGATAACGCGTCACTTCGCACAGCCGTGGAAAAAGGACTGCTCGCCTTTAGACTTTAGCTAGATCTTATCAGATATCTATTATATGATATATATTATGAACTATAGGTGCAGATTAAGGAACAGAAGAGGATGCTGGTTATGGCTAGCTGACTCGTTTATGTAGTTTGAGACAGAAAAGTGATAAGAAGTTTCATACTTGGGTTGTATCAAAAAAAAAAAATGCATCAAGTAGCGGAAGAAAACGAAGAAGGAAGTGTGGATCAAGGTGAACTTGAAGAACAGAGACTTGAGAATTTGCTCAAAGAAGAAGTGAAGAAGGAGCAGAACAGTTTAACAGAAGAAGAAAAGCGCTTTAATCAGCTTTCTGGAAACAAGAAGCTGGCCAAGCTTAAAGAATTAGTTAAGAGGTCCCAAGTTTTTAGTAGTATCATATCTGATACTCTTTTAGAATCGACCCTTAGAGCTAATAATCCAGAGCCTATAGATGCAAGAGCTGAAACATCCAGCCATGTAATCGAAGCCAGCAATGATACAAAAGCAAACGATAGTGCTTCAAAGAGGCGTAAAGTTTCCACGAGAAATAATAAGAATGCAAAGAGCAATCAACCCAAAATCACAGAACTTCTACTATCATCTAAATCTCAGCAGACTAAGCAAAAATTAGAAGCAGCAACCTCTTGTGACAAACCACATGCTAAGCAACCATCACTAATTACTGGATGTGTCATGAAAGACTATCAAGTAGCAGGCATGGAATGGTTAGTCACTTTATACCAAAATGGCCTAAACGGGATCTTGGCTGATGAGATGGGTTTAGGTAAAACTTTGCAGAGTATTGCGTTGATTGCATTCTTATATGAGCAAGGTATAGAAGGACCGTTTTTGATTTGTTGTCCCTTATCAACTGTTTCTAACTGGTGTGCTGAATTTGCTAAGTTTGCTCCGTCTTTGAATGTCTTAAAATATGTTGGGCTCAAACAGGATAGACCCGCTTTACGAAAAGGCGGATTCAATAAATTTTCCGTCATTATCACTTCTTATGAGATGAGCATAGTCGACTTTAAGTTTTTGAAACCCGTAATGTGGAAATTTTTGATCGTTGATGAAGGTCACAGATTGAAGAATAATGACTGCTTATTGATAAGACAATTGAAAAGATTAAACACTAGTAATAGGCTATTATTAACTGGTACGCCATTACAGAATAATTTAAATGAACTTTGGTCCTTATTGAATTTCATATTGCCTGAAATTTTTCATGATGTTGATATGTTCCAGCAATGGTTTGATTTTTCAGCTTTGGAAAGTTTGAAAGATGATTCACAAGATTCTGAGTTGAATGAGATTATTAATATCGAGATTCAAAAAAGTTTGGTTGATAGCTTGCATACCATTTTGAAACCATTTTTATTGAGAAGATTGAAAAGGAATGTTGTTCGGGGACTACCTCCGAAAAGAGAGTACATCATTTATAGCAAATTAACTGAACCTCAAGAATTGTTGTACAAGGCAACATTACAGAAAAAATTATATCCTGTCTTATTAAAAGAAGCGTTCAAGGAATACTTAGCTGCTAATCATTTGATAACTAATAGACGCCGTTATCCGGAAGCAAGAATTGACAAATTCATTGAATTAAATTTGGCAAATGGCAAACTGGATGGTGATGATCACTTAGAGGATCATTCAATAAATGATGAGCAATATGATCAAGTATTATACCCACATTGGAAATTTGTCGTTAACGAGCTCAAACATAAAAAGCTTCAATACCCGATCATGCAACTTCGATTGATATGCAACTCTCCACATTTATTTTTTTATCCATGGAATGATGGTATTGAATCTGATGATTCACTTATTGAGAAATCATCCAAGTTCCAAATTTTGAACCAATTAATACCCGAATTAGTTTCCAATAACCATAAAATATTGATATTCAGTCAATTCACAAACACATTGGACTTAATTGAACAATTTTTACAGGACTACCTTCTGTTGAGAACATGCAGGTTAGATGGTGCTACAAAGCAAGAAGAACGGGCAGAGCAAATACTCAAATTTAATAGCTCAGATTCTAAGTCTCAAGTCGAAGTATTCTTATTGTCAACGAGAGCTGGTGGATTAGGCATAAACCTTACTGCTGCAGATACAGTTATATTATTCGACTCGGACTGGAACCCACAAGTTGATTTACAAGCCATGGACAGAGTGCATCGTATAGGTCAAACGAAACCTGTCATTATTTACAGATTATGCACAGCTAATACAGTAGAAGAGGTGATGCTAGCAAAGGCAGACTCAAAGAGGAAATTAGAAAGGTTGGTTATTGAAATGGGTAAATTCGAAACGTTATTACATACAAATGGTGCAACTAAAGGATCTAGTTTAGCCTCAATAGCGAATTCGAAGAAACATAATGACGAAGATAAAGATCAAGTTTTGGATTCGTTGACAAACTTCTTAACCTCAAAGGAGTTCAAAAGGGGAAGAGAAGGGCTGGTGGATAATGTCTTACAAAATGCAGAGATGGTCGAGTTGTTAGATAGATCGGACGCTGCATACCAGAAAGTAAAAGAGGGCAATTCCGCTGACGAGAGTAAGTTTGTTCACGTTTCGTTATTTGAAACAGTTAGTTCGTTTGACTGATACTGCGGGTAATACAAATTTCATAGAGTTTATTATTTTCGATAAATTTCAATTCACATCTTTGTGAAAAATCGTAAAGTCGTGATGGAGAGAGAAAGAGGAGTAGATAAATAAACGGTAAGAAAACACGAATAAATCAGTGTAATTGCAGATAAGAAAGGGGAAAGATCACTGTATTAAAAAACCAGACAGCGCAGGAAAGTAAGTATAGAAGTGATGCAACAAGGAGGAAATCATAAGTTCGTAAATCGTAAAGAATTGAATTGTAGCAGGCTGCCTATTTCATTAAAACATTCAAAACATCATCAATTGAAAATCTCTCTGATCTGTTCTTAACCAAACAACCACGAATAATATTAACCATCATGCTACCTTCCTTTTGATTAGTATCTAAATTCTCAACAATGTCAATGAATTCATTCAAATCATAATCTGCATTCAAAATCATTAATTTCAATCTAGGTTCAAATCTATGCCTGAATGGTAAATTGCCAATACATAGACAATAAGTCAATACACCGAACGACCACATATCAGTCAAATTGTCCAAGTCGGTTGGATTTGGTTGAAGAATCTCAGGCGGTGCATATGGTAGTGATCCTATGTGTGTATCAGGCAAAACGATTGTTGCGGGAGCCAGTGAAGAAGAAGCTGAAGATGGGGGTATTTGCGGGCCTTGTTGTGGCTGTTGTGGCTGCTGTTGAAGGGATGATACTTTTGAAGCTGCATTAGTTGTGATTGATAAGGATTGATATGATGAGGTTCTTGAAGCCACCGCTGAGGATGGGCTACTATAGTATGATTGCTTGAAGAAAGCAGGTGAGAAATAATTAGAGGATACAGTTGGTGGGCCAGCACCAGGGGTACCGCTGGTTGGGTGTAATTGAGATCTGGATTTTTGGTAAGGTGTTGGGGAATTATACAATGTATCATTTTTCAAATAAGATGATGGAGAATTGATATTGATCGCAGGTGAAGAAGACGAAGAAGAAGGCAATGAAGGGGACGTAGGTGATGACGGTGGTACTGTTGGTCTTTCTTTTATTACCCTTCTTGATAGCTGAGGAAGCTTGATAGTGACTTTAGATTCTTTCTTGAAGAAATTAGCCATTCCAAAATCGCATAATAATAGATTATCATTGTTCTCAGTATCAATTAAACAATTTTCCAGTTTTAGATCGCCATGAAATATACCCAAATCATGCATATACTTCAAGGCATTTGATAAATCAATCATAAATTTTTTGACTTTTGGTAGTTTTTGGGAAAATCCAACATGTAAAGTTTCCCAAACTTTAACGATTTCAAACAACGATCCACCTTTTATGTGAGATGTCAATAAGAAGTAGTTCTTTGTCGTTAATTTGAAATCTAGTAGAGGCAATATATTCTTATGTTTCAACAACGACCAAATCAACGCTTCGATTTTGAATCTTTTTTCAAATTCAGCAGATCCATGAAGGTCAATAATTTTCATTGCTTTAGTACCACTTAAATCATCAGGATCTTCAATATTGATACAAGTTCTTATCACTCCAAATGCACCTCTTCCTATTATTTTATCAAGTTTCCATTTATTCAAAACAACAGAGCCCTTTTCGTTGGAGTCTTCTAATATAGGCATGGCATTTGTGACAGAATTGAACGAAAACGAATTGATGCATCTAAATGCAGGAGACGAATTGACTGATGATTCACTATTATAACTATATTTTCTGGTAGAGTTTGGTATGGATCCTCTTCTTATTAATTTTGTTAAGTGATTTTTATAATCCGGATCATTTTGTAATACTTCTGGTAAAATGCCATTCAAAGTATGTTTTCGTTCACTAAAGGATAACGAGGAAAAATTTGAGGGAATGTTTGATAAATAAAATTTATCGCCTTCTCTTTCTGGAGATCCTGCTAGTTTAAAAAATGAATCATCTATACCATCAGCAAATGTACCTTGTTTGTCTGTTGATATACTCTGTTGATTTGTCTCTTTCTGCTTGCTTCCAATAGATATTGGTTGGACTTGCGAATGCAACACTAGTTCTTTCAATATGGCTTCTTCACGATGAGGAACATTCAAAACTAATCCATCGTTGTCTTCGTCTTCATCTTCGTCTTCATCAACCTCATCATGTGCAGGGTCATGGGAACGGGAACGGGAACGGGAACGGGTTTGTTTGTTGCTTAATGTAATGTTTTCATCGACTGTCCTTATTGTATCACTTTCGTTGTCGGATAACAGAACATGTTCATCAATACCAAAGTATTTCAAATGATCAAAATTAATCAAATTAGGAACATATTCATCCTCGACACCTTGATAATTATTTGTTTGAAGCTTTTTGAAGGGTCTTCTTGTAGTCGCTGTTATCGTTGACCTATGTTTTCTCTTCTTGCCTAATTCTACATCTTGAAGTTGTAAATTAGTATTACTATTGTTATGACTATTCGCACCACTACCGAATTGGACTCTACGTCCATCACTCAAATTGAAATTTGATTTTTCATTCTCAGAAAAAGTCCTTCTTAATAAACCATCAGAAGTAAGGCCTCTCCTCGTTCTCAATACACTACCTTTGTTGGAAGAGACTTGTGAATTAGGTCTACTGTTATCAACAGCATTAGACTTAGTGTTTGAATTAGGATCATTATTATCATATTCGTATTCATTCTCAGCGTTTAATCTTTGTAAAGCTTCATAAAAGTCAATGACCTGTTCTTCATTATCAATGTTATTAAGAACTCTCAAGTCGGAATACGGTCGATCTATAAGACTTGGAATGTTATAAAATGGTGGTATTTCTTTATCTTTTAGAGTTGACTTTGACGACAGATAGTTATATCTCCTCATTCGATGTTGATTTTGAATGTGAGTATGAGGCTAATATAATCTAATTGTATCTCGCCTAACTCTCAAGCGGTAAATTGGTGTTATGAGGAGACCAACTATGGATATGAATTGCCTGATTTTTTTTAAAATTGAAAGTTAAAGTTATTGAAGTACGAAAAACGGTGCTAGTTCCTAGAGATTCAAATCATGTCATCAGACAAAGCTTTAAACATATATGATAAACTATCATATGCCAAATTGTAACTTTGTGCTCTATCGAGGCTGTGCTTACAAAGAAAGAAGTTTATCGCACCAGCCACCCAAAGTAAATATACTAGCCACCAAATAATAGTCCCGGGTAACTTTATAAACATGTAAATTTACCACGTGACTTGTTAAGATTTTGCATCCCTACACCTTTTCTTTTTTCCAGCCAATGAATCGCTTTCAAAATCAAAAAAGTCAGAAGTACGAAAATTTTGTATGTAATTAGCCAGTGATTTTTTGAACTGCTAAGAATCTACGTTGTGAGAGAGAGAGAGAGAGCTGTGGACTTACAAAGTAGTTTGAATTTTATCATTTATCAAAACCTAAACATTTTATCTTCACCTGTTCATTTCAGTTTTCCTTTCAACATTTATCTATATCTTAAACTTTATTTAAAATATACACAACTTATTCAAAATGGCAGGTCATCCAGGAGCATATATGGGCTGGTGGGGTAACATGGGTATGTACTTATAATAAAACTAAGTCCTCTGAATCTCAGCCGACCAATATAATGGTTACTTGATAGTATTAATTGGACGAATATTCGAATATGAGACAATATTGCACTAGAGTAGTCAGTCACAAACGGAGAGTTGAATGCTTGTTATGAGCATAAATATGCATATTGTATGATGAAGGTCAAGTGAATAGTTTGTTTATTTAGTTAATCAATTGAGTTGATATCAAAATTACTTCTGATCATCAACTGATCGAATTCTGATTTTCCGATTGTTCCATTACGACCCATCAATTAAACTTTTTTGGCATACGTCACTTTGCCAATTCCATTTTTGAAAGCATTCCGTAACAAGAGAAATATAATGCAAGACACGAAGTTGATATTTTATCATTTAGTACTGAGATTTCCTTCAATGGTTCCAGCGCACAACTACTAACATTGTATTTCATTTCAATAATTTAGGCTCCCCAAAGCAAAAGCACATCACACAATATACAGTTTCACCATACGCTCAAGCTCCATTAAAAGGCAGTTTAGAAAAAGCTTTCTACAACACCTTCAGAAGAACTAAGGCTCAAGTCTTATACATTGTTGTTCCAGCTTATATTGTTTGGAATTGGTATGTTGATGCTAGAGACTACAATGAATACTTATACACCAAGGCTGGTAGATTAGATTTAGAAAAGGCTAACGCTGCTTAGTTTAGGGATAATTTGTTAGACATTATCATTATTTAACTATTATTATTATATTATTACCATCACTCTCGATAATTAACTGTTACCATTATTGTTGTTGAACGAAAGAACGAACGATCACTTTATTTATAGATCTACATACTTCAGCATCCAATGGAATCTATCTATAATGATTGTCAATGGTAAAGACTTATGGATTCATGGAAATCGTAATAACATTGTGTCTTGGATAATATATCATGTACAATGGACACACGTAAAATTTTTAAAAAGTTCAAAAGAAATGTATCTGTTCTATCATTCTATGTAATGGCTTCAGTAGACTTGTTATGATTTTGATAAGTTTGTGTTACTAAGTTGATCTGCTTTGAGTAATGGGACTAGCGTGTCCTCAAATCAAAACTATATATATATGCCTCGATAACCTCCAAACAGGGCATCTTAAATAACAATTGTGCAAGATTCTTAAAAAAAAAAGTTCACATAAACTGTAGCATTAATATTTACATATACAACAACAAACCTAACCTTTGAAAGCTAATTAAATAGAAACCAATGAAAAATACTGAACAAACCACGAAAAACATAGTGTGAATCGTCATCAGATCTGCTCCAATCGATGTGCAACCCAACCACACTAGCACAAAAGCACAATCAGCATACGTTATTGCCTCCCAAATCATTCAGTCTTCTTTGACTCACCATCTGCGCCATCAAGAGTACTTAAATCTTCATTGAATGCAACAACAACATAACCAATTAAAACGATATTCGCCACCAAAGCAGCTAAACCACCAGAAATGATTGAATTATCAAATAAAGCACGAGATATAAAGAATGATAAAAGCGGCGCAATTATCATTAGACCTGTGAATAGTATAAGTTTTTGAAGCACTTGTCTGTGTTGAAATTTGGCAAAACAGAGTTAGTATTTGAAGAAAAAAAGGTGTTTAAATTAGGATGGATAATGGGAAGCATATAACTTACTTTGGAATATCAGCCATTTTGTAAGTAGTTTGAGTGAATTGGTTGTATAGTGGTTGATCTATAGATTGAGTATTCACAAATATAGCTCAAGAGACAATGCATTTATATCATTATCAAGCAGTCACCACTATCATTATCAGATCCGATCCTAGTGTATATTTTCAAGACTCAAATTCAGATGATATTATATAATATATTATATAATTGGCGACTATATATATTCATAGGTCGGTCGATGTAAACCTCAAAAAAAAAATTATTGATATATACCGCGTCGATCGGGAGCGTTTATATATATGCGCGCCGGCCAGACGTATAGTACGTGTCTGGTGGCATATAGACAAAATTGATGTGTAAAGGCTCTATTAGAAATCTGGACAAACCATGATTATAATAATCAGTAGCTCGGAGTTCTGGTTGACAATCACAAGATAGTGATTGTATGAAGATGTTAGATAGATAACAACAATCAATACACTATAGTAAATTCTGATAAGACCCTTAATTTATAATTCTATATCAATTGCAAACGGTTTCCGGCGGTGAAGCTTCAACTTTGAGTTGAAACTTCGTAGATAAGAATTTGGAAATTGTAATCGAGCCAATTATATAATATACGTAGGTTCTTGATCTTTCTCTCAAGAACAATTGAAAGCACTTTTTTTTGTGAGAATCAACCAGAATTGTCACAAATTATCAAGTTTTTCCAAACATACTAGGCATTTTACATAACACTTAGCATTCACATCCAATAAAATCATGCCATTAACACAACAACAATTAGATGATTTCGATAAACAAGGATGTATAGTTCTTGAAAACTATTTATCTAAAGATAAAGTGTTAGAATTAAACGATCAGATCAGCACATTACTTTCAAATATTGATTTGTCAACACATCCAATGACGAGATTCACCACTGCTGAAGACGATAACCAACACGTTGGTGATGATTATTTTTTATCATCAGCAAATAAAGTTCATTTTTTCTTTGAAGTTGATGCTTTTAATGAAAAGGGTGAATTGATCAAGCCTATCAATCAAGCAATTAATAAGATTGGTCATGGTTTGCACTTCTTAAATGAGAAGTTCAATTCGATCACAGTAAACGATGATATTTCTGCGATTTGCAAACAATTAGGATTCAAAGACCCAAGAGCTTTACAAAGTATGTGTATTATCAAACAGCCTGAAATTGGAGGTAAAGTTCCACCACATCAAGATGGTGAATTTTTATATACTGAACCATCATCATGTGTTGGTTTTTGGTTTGCGTTGGAAAAATGCACCTCTACTAATGGATGCTTAAGTTTCGTTCCTGGATCTCATAAGACTTACCCAATTGAGAAAAGATTCATCAAGGATACAGCAAAAGGAACTGGTACGAAATTTGTTGACCCTATCACGTTACAAGATTGGGACTTTGATAGTGTGGCAAACAAGAAGCAAGATATTGAAAAAAACGATCAAAACTCATTCCAACTAGTTGAAATTCCAGCAGGTTCATTAGTTTTGATTCATAACTCAGTTGTTCATAGATCTGAAAGAAATACTTCTTTGGATTCAAGAAACGCTTATACTTTTCATGTCATCGAAGGGGAGAACAAGTATGATGAATTAAACTGGTTACAAGTCCCACCAGAGGCTCCAAGTGGTACTAAAGGATTTACGAAGCTCTAAATTGAATACTTTACTGCAGATGTGATTTTTAATATTTTCACATTATATAATTGTGTCAAGTATGTATAATCCATCCAGTAAATACAGTGGCATGGGGACTTGGTGATTCCACTCTTGCGTGATCTTTCTAAGATTGAATGAGTAATAAGTAATGAGTAATGGAAATGAGAGCATATGATTTGAAAGATTATTTTGATCAATCAATCGGTACTATCTAACCATTTGAACATTTAATGTAGATGTCCTAAATTGACAAAGTTCCATTCAATAACACGGCAATAAAGTTTTTTAAGATCAACAAGAGTCATTATAATGGTATTTTCGATTTATTGAGATATCATTACTAGAATTTGATTGTTGGCACGTGTTTCAATTCAACAGTATGTATGCTAAGTCTCTTGTATTTTTCACTCGTTTTAGTTGTGGAATTACATAAGTTAACGCCTTTTCATTGTGCAGTGTTGTTTGAACAAAAAAGTTTCCATTCCGGTCAGTGGAGGTAATAAATCCCTTGTTAAATTTATAGAGAGAACTGGTGTTAGTTTTCAATAATTTTTTTTGCTGAATAGAACAGAATAGAATCTAGCATTCCATGTAATGACTCATAAAACTTTTGAGCTTTAGAAAAAAAAAAGGACTGTAAATAGTACAAAGATCTAGATTTTTGGAAAAGTAAGTCAAGAGCCGCAATACCGAGCCACCCTAAAACTTTCGGCCCATCAGTTTACAAAGTTCGAAGATAGTTAGTTGTTGATAACCCTCTCAAGCAAGAACAATGCGTATTCATTGTTATTTTTGTTAAGAAAGATGGATGGTAATCAATAAACTGTCTGATAGGAATGTGCATGTAGCAAAATCAAACTCAATGAGCTTACACTTTAATGTTTTTCTGATGTTTCACTACATTTAAATAAATGGACATTCTCCAAAACAAATTATATAGTAATGTCAAGATACGTCATTGACAATACTGACGTTGCAAGAGATGGATGAGGTTACAAGGGAAGTGTATCGGAGTCTCTGTAGAAAACTAAATATAATTATAATTAGTGACTAAAAAAGTCCACTTCGTTTGTCGGCATCCATCTCTTAAGATCAAGGCAATGATTACAAATTATATATGAGCCCCACGATTCAAAGCCGAGAAATGAGACTTATGGCAAATGTGTGTACTGTACACTATGTGTTCCATTGCTCGGAGTTTTATGAGATGACGATGATGATGGCAATTTCTTCAGTTCAATTGTCCCGTCAAGAAGTACCAAGAGTTTCCAATTCCGACTGTTTAACAACAACAACAACAACAGCAACTCCGAGTTTAGAAAATGGATGTTGGGGATCAAAATTGATCCGAAAACTTTGTAGAACAAAATACACATCTTCGGATTTGAAATGAAATGGAATTGAATTGAATTTGTGATGATATATCCAATAAAAAACTACTTACCTGAAATACTTACATACCTTAGTATCGATTCTCTTTATATCTGAACCTGTCCAATCACCACCTTACCACCTTACCACCTTCTCAAACATGTCTCCTTTAAATAATCAATTACACCGAACTTAAACCCAGCGGCTGTTGTCTTGGCATTGTAAATCTGTTTAATGCAATGTGAATGCCCGCAGAACAATAGGAATCTGTAAATAGCACGAAATGGGGCGCTGCAGCGGGCAGTGAAAACTAGCTCCGTTGCGATGAGGAGGAGGAGGAGGAGGAGGGGGAGGGAGGTAAAAGATAATTAGTCATATATGCCTATATTGATACAATGACAAATACAATTTGTGTATGTTTCTCCTTACTTATGATCCATTTTCAAATTGCAAAAAAAGAAGTAATTATATAAAGGTATATTTCCCTTGCCCTTCTCAATTGAAGTTGTCTCCAAAAATGATATAAAAGATCCTCTTTATTAGAACTTCTCCACATCCGATCTCAAATCTCAAATCTCAAATCTCAAATCTCAAATCTCAAATCTTGATTCACTTGAAAAATTATCATATATAACAGTTACTTATTATCACAATGGAACATTTCTTACCCTCTTACCAATTGTTCACGTATCTAAATAGAACTATATCCGAAATCATAGATGAAAATTCTTCATCCTCTCCACCCCCTTATTCCGAATTGGATTCCAGCTCTAATTCCGAATCGAATCAACCCAATAATAATTCACTAACTACCCAAGAACAGCATTTATCTGGTCATGAAACTATGATTCTTCATAATAGTTCTTCGATATGGGCAAAAATAGATAAAATAAAATACATTGCACAAGATGAAGTCTTGATAAATATAAATATTGATAATCATTCATTACAGAAATATAATCCTTACTTCAGTGGTGATGTTATAACCGGTTATGTTAGAGTTTCAAATGTTACCCAGAGACCTATCCATTTTGAAAATTTATACATCAGTTTAGAAGGAAGATTCCTAGCTACTGAACGAAAAAATTATAAAGTATCTGCTGTCACTTTCTTGAATATGCTTGATTTTTCAGCAAGCGGTCTTGTTGATCCGGATAATAAAAATGATATTTCTTCTATATCAACTTCAGAAACTTCTCAGTCTGCTGAAACGGTAGTGAATGGTGTTCCAAAAGATAAAATATTGAAACCATTAAGATCATATGATACTCCATTTGTTTTCAAAATACCTTATGAAACAAAACTCGGTGATCCATTACCTTCATCTATTGGAGATCAACATCTTAAATTTAGAATCAATAATAAGATGCTGGATACTACATTCAAAGCACAATCATTCTTGAAGAAAGATATGATGGAATCTACTGGGTTGTCAGTCAGTTATGCTATTCATGCGAGATTAGTTGAAATGGATTATACTCGTAAAGAAGTCATCATGCGTAGACATGCAAGACATTTAATCGATTTTGTCGGTAAATCTCCTCAAGAAAAAGAAGCTGATTTTCATCGCTCGGAAGACTCAAATTATGAATTAGATGCAGATGTTGAACTTAGATTATTGGTACATCATTTGGAAGATCAATTAGATTATCTAGAAAATCCACCAGTCCCTATTCCCGAATTGATGGTTAGAGAAGAGACAGAATCTAAGCAGATTGATGGGATTACTACGGCCAGCGATCGTACCAAGAATACAACCACTACCAATAGATTATTATTTACCCCACTTCCAAGTTCTGTATCTGCTACTGAATCGGTATCCAATACTTATAATAGTACCAGACCTACTGATATTGAAGTACGACCCGATAATTTATTCAATTTAAGCAAAACTCCTCATCAAATTGATGGTATTTCTTCAGAATGTATGGAATGGGACATGAATTATATAATTAGTGGTAAGACACATAGTATGCCATCTTTAAAGAAAACTAATTTTGTTGATGGCAATAAAATATTGGTGTCATTCCCTAATTTGAAAAAACAAATAAAAGTTAATGCGATCACTTTACATTCTGTTTCTGTTTTCTCAACCCATTCAATAACATCAAAACTCTCATACAATTGGTTTATCAACAGGAATGATTTCAAAACTTCTATCCAGCCACGTTTCAAAACTATCCAAAAAAGATTGGAGAACATCGATACAGAATTTTTATCAACTGGTCTTATTGAAAACGGTAACGATTTGGTAGATGATGAAGATAGAGCTAAGTTACGTACTATTGCTGAAATGAATATTCATGAATGTGAGTTGCCAAAGAAATCCTATTCAGTCAAGCCTTCTAATAACGTTACAAATGGTTTCGAATTCGAAATGACTGGTAAAGGATTAGGCAACTTGATTATTTTGGCCAGTTTTACATCGAAATATGCTTATAGATTTTATTATTTGAAGTTTAAGATCAAGTTACCAAAAGGATACTTTTATAAAGGACACAGACACATTGATTATGATGTTCCTGTTACGCTTGAATGATAATCGTATTCCCGTCAGTATATGTATGTGTATTTACTCTATCCACTTACCATCAACTTCATATCCGGTTTATCTTTATGTTTATAAAATAAAAAGTTTTGTATTTGTTTCAAAAAAAAAAAATGTTTTTGCAATCTCTTCCTAGTAAATTGTCAGAAACTTAGTAAAAGAGGGAGGAATCACGCGCCGCCGCCCTACGTACGTATATATATATAATATATATTTCTCGCAGACATTAAAATCAAACTTCCTATTATCATTGGCACTTGTTAGAAAACCCTTTGCCTAATACTACATAAACTACAAAGTTAGGGCGTTTGATCAATTAGCTATCATATTTCGTTAGATAAACAATAAAATCATATTGTTTGGTTGCTACAATGTATCGTATAACATTTTAAGGCAATATATCGAATGAACAAAGTTCATTGATTGATATTATATAATAATAGACAAAGCGCCCAAAACATGAGATTAGAGATGCATAGTTGAGTGGATATTTAGTATGAAAGTAATCGCAATATCGTCATATATAAATGTCTTCATCTTCTTCAGTAACACGATTTAGCACTTTGTCTTTACTCTTCGAAAACTCTATGGGATACATTTCTTTAATAGCTTTGGTCAGCTTTCCGGATAATTTTGAACTTTTGTTCAAATTTGACACTAACTGCGGTATCACATTCACCTTTAAGTTTTCATATTTTGAAACGTGATGACTTATCTTCTCCGTAAGCTCATCCATCAGTTTAAGTATCTCCAATGACGTGTTGTTCAATTCTCCTGATACTTGGGACTGTAAAACTAAACATCTGTCCAACTCTAATGTATCCAGAGATCCATAAAGAGAGTTTATTAAGTAGTCAATGGCATTAAAATTGTAGTTTGAAGGTAACGCTGAAGACTCATTTGTAGTTGTTGGTGAGCTAAGGGCATTTTGTATCTCATTAGGATCATGATTGTGATTGTGATTATGATTGTGGTAGCGATCGTGTACACGGTCACTTCCAGAAATTGGACGACGTCGTTGAGTGTTGCCTGGTGTATGTGTGGTTAGTTCGGGGTTTTGTTCAGGTTCATCTTCGTTATCTGTAGCAGTAGAAGAAGCTGTCGTGCTTGCGGTCGTGTTCGTGAGTGAATCAGTATCGGACTCTATGATAAAGTTATGTGCATCAATTGGCAGACTCATATTGATTACATTAAACCTAATTCCTGATAAGTTTGATATAGTAAAGCATGAATGCATTAACGAATTGTTTAGTCATAAACGATATATGCTTTAAAATTTATAATATAATATATTATTATTATGATTAAGTCCAAGTCCCCTAAGAGTTTCGCAAAGCCGGTTCATTGCCTCAATTTTGGCCCAATAGTTCACTGCCGCGTTTTGGATTTCGGAAGAATCAACAGTCAACTGAACAAATAACACTTTTGCTAGGCAAGTAGGATAAGTTATATTGAATCACGGTTTTGTGAATTCAATATCCCTTTAATGTCGGCTGGTTACAATTATATACATATTTGATAACGTTGAAATAAGTTATTGGGTCAACAATATTTGGATTTGGAATATGTCTTCCGAACAAGTCAGAGCAAGGTTAAGGCCGTTTGGTATCTCATTCGAGAAATCATTGACTGATTTAATCAAGGGTATCAGGGTAAATAATCATGATCCAGACAAGCTAGCTTTATTTTTGGAGAATTCCATTCAAGAGTGCAGAAATGAATTGAAAACAAATGATTTAGAATTAAAGTCAATTGCTGTTTTGAAGCTAGCATACTTGGAGATGTACGGATTTGATATGAGTTGGTGTTCATTTCATGTTCTCGAAGTGATGTCTTCATCCAAATTTCAACATAAAAGAATTGGTTATATTGCAGCCATTCAGATTTTACAAAGACAAAATAACGATGATGCATTAATGCTAATGACAAACTTATTGAAAAAAGATATCAATTCTTCAAACTTTGTTGAAAGTGGTATGGCGATTAGTGGGATTGCGGCCATAGTGACTAATGAATTAGCTCAAGATATATGTGATGATATGGTGAAAATGTTAAATCACTCCAAGCCTTTTATTAGAAAGAAAGCTGTGTTGGCCATGTATAAGATCTTTTTAAAATTTCCTGAAGCATTGAGATCCAATTTTAGTAGATTGACTGAAAAGTTAGAAGATGAAGATAATTCAGTTGTTTCAGCAACCGTGAATGTTATCTGTGAATTGGCTCATAAGAACCCGAAGAACTATGTTGATTTGGCTCCAAGGCTGTTTGGATTACTAAAGGATACCAACAATAACTGGATGGTTATTAGGCTATTGAAATTGCTTTCATCTTTGTCACTGATTGAACCAAGGCTCAAATATATATTATTGCCAGAAATTGTCGAACTAATGGAAAATACAAAAGCTTTGTCCTTGGTTTATGAATCAATTAATTGTATTTTGAATGGTCAAATGTTGACTTCAGAAGATACTAAAATTGCAAAACATATTATTAATAAGTTGATTGCATTCTTGCAAAACGATGATCAAGATTTGAAATATGTGGGTTTATTAGCTTTTATTAAAACCTGTAAAATACATAAAGACCTCATCAAAAAGCATGATAAAATCATATTGGCATCAATATATGATAACGATTTAACAATTAGAGAAAAATCGTTAGAGATTATTGATTCTTTGGTTACAGGGAAAAATATAGTGTTGATTGTCAAAAGGCTATTGATTCAATTGATCCCAGTACACGAACAGGAACAAAAACTAAGCAATCTTGACGAAACAAATGATTCAAACTTCAATCATAATGACGACAATAATGATAACTTCTTTATTAGAAAGAGGCAGGAACCAATAATTGTCACTGATAGTTACAAATATCAAGTGATTACCAAAATTATACAAGTCTGTTCCCAGCAGAACTACTCTAATATTCCAAATTTCAAATGGTATTTAGGTGTTTTGAAAGATATAGTGAGTTTGAACAAGGATAATAAGATTGCCAACGTTGACAAGATCATTACAGAACAATTTGTGGATATGGCTCTTAGGGTTCCAAGTATAAGATCTTCATTAGTCTCAACATGCATAGAGCTAATTATATTGACAGATGATGATGAATTATCTTCGTTCCACAACGGATTAAAAAACTGTATATGGATCATTGGAGAGTACTACAACGATTACATTTCATCTGTTGATAGTGATAGTGATAGTGATAGTGATAGCGATAGTGATGAAGATGATGACGAAGAAGAAAAGCAAAAATCAAAAGTTACAGGTGCTCAAATTATTGAGAAAGTGACTAAACAAAGTTTCTTGACAAAGAGCTTAAGTTTGGATATCAGAAACTCTACTGTTCCGATATACATTCAATCTTTGGCCAAACTTTTCAGCAAATATGCCAACTCATTAGATTACCAATGGTCTAAAGACGATGTCACCCATATTATTGGCGTTATAGAAACATTGCTGAATTGGCTTGAACTTTTCGAAAAATCAACTAATTTCGAAGTTCAAGAAAGAAGTTTATCATTCACTGAAATTCTCAAACTTGTGTTGGATTCACTTAATGGTGACCTTGAGTCAGAAGAGATGCTTCAAGATGGTAGCAAATCGCCACCTTATTTTTTAACTTCAGGTTATTCCCAATTGTTCAATAGTTATGAGATAAGACCTATTGGAAATACTGTCCACTATAAAATTCCATTACCTGAAAATTTTGATATTGATACTCCAATAAGCCAAGACTCGTTACTCGAATTTAATATCCTATTATCAAAGATTGCAGCTAATGACAAAAAGTCTGATCCTGATGATTACGAGTACGAAAATGATGATAATGACGAGGACTTGTTTGAAAATGAGGCATCGCCTAATGATGGAGACCAGTTCTCAGCATCAGATGATGAGATGTTTGGTGTTGCTGGTGGTGATGGGAAGAAGCTTGAATTGAATGAACGCAAAAAACAAAGACTGGAAAGATTGAAAGATGATCCATTCTATATATCTATTGAAGGAGGAGGACACACTACTTCTAGTAATTCACAATCAACCCTTGAGACCCCGAAAACTGGTGCCCATGGGGCAAAACCAGAAAAGAAAAAGAAGCCAATCAAACCAAAGAAGATTAGGAAGCAAAAGGTGCTGGTCTTGGGTGATGAATTTGACTCCGCAACTGGTGAAAGCGCCGATATAATACCCAAGATATCTGGTAATAAAGTTCATATAAGAAACAACCTACTTATTGATTCGTCGACATTGGATAACTTTGATCTAGTTGCTAAGAATGGTGAGGAAGAAAGTAAGACTTTAAGGGGCGAGTATACTGAGTACGATGCTGAGCTGGAAGTCGAGAAATTGAGAAAACAATTTGAATCGACAACTGGAGCGGTGAGTGATATCCCAGTGAAAACGAAGAAACCTACTAAACAGAAGGTCGCTAAAGAGTCTGACAAATCGGATATTACAGCTACTGAAAATAAATCGCCAAGTCCACCTGCAGCTACTGTGGTTGGAAAGAAGAAAGTGAAGAAACCAAAAAAGAAGGTGGCTGTCATTAACGATTAGCATTTGTGATCATAATTAATGCTCTACGGGATATATTATCTGTATAAAGATAATGGTAAATAGTTTTGTCGATACTTAGTAATATATTCTACAAATGGAAATGTTTATGATTGAATGTGTTAATGTACAGTTCGAGAACTTCGATCAATATGTAAAGAATACAATTATTAAGATGAAATCTAATTTGAAAGACTCTATCGCCAGTCGTTAGCTCTCTATGACGAGGATTCATTTGCCGTAGTCACTGGCGTAACCTTGATGTTTTCATCATTAGTCTCCTCTGGCTTTTTATCTGAAATAGTTTTCATTTCTTGATTTTCCTCTTGTGTTTTCGAAGATTGTTCTCTTTCAACTTTATTCTCAACAGTCGCTTCTATATCCTCGGTAACTTCAACAGCCTTCTCATTATCCAAATTGTTTGAAACTTCTGCTCCTGCATCTTCTGACGCATCTGCTTCTTGTTCCCCTACTCCTTCTCCTTCTTCTTCTTTTGTATTTTTTCTTTCTCTTGAGACTCTTTTATTCTGCGCTTGTGTTTCTCCATTTCTCGATGACCTTCTAACTTTACTAGCTGAGATAGCTTTTAGTAATTTATCTGAATTTTGAAATTTCAAAACCACATTTCTCGATTTAGTAGTTGCAGGAGTATAATCAAAGTCTCCCCCATCTTCTCCTTCCTCAGCCAATTGTGCCTTCTTCGCTGCCCTCTTAGCCGCCGTTGCTGCTGAGGGTGCTTTCCTCTTCTTACCCTTCAATGTAGAAGCAGCTGTCGCTGGTAATGGGCTTGGTGAACGAGAGCCATTTGCTGACTTTAGCGACTGTTTCTTATTAGGTGGTATCGTTGTGGTTGAACCACCATCGGGTAAGGGTTTCAGTTGATGTCTGTAGGAGGAGTTAATTCTCACGTCTTCAAATATTTCTTGGAATAACTCTGCGTTATAGATAGACGGAATAGGATTTGATTGTAATAAATATAAGAAATTATCCAGTTCTGGTCTTGGTTTAAAACTCAGTAATTCTTCATCTATTAGCGCTTCATCATCATCAATGTCGTCGTAGTCTCTTTTAGAAGTCAGTAATTGAGATAAGATTGGTGCCAATTCTGGTTTCTTTGCAATAATGTTCTTTAACTTAGACGTTTCTTCTGATCTTGGCATGTTTGGATCAGTAGGTCTCAATTCCTCATTGTCAACATAATAAATTAAGTTGATGATCATGTTATTTCTCAGTTCGTTATATCTTACTAGTTTATTTAACTTTGTTTCTAGAGCATTCAGGTTATTAGCTTCTTCGTCAATCGTTTTGAATTTCGAAAGTAAATAATAATAAAGCATTCTATACTGTTTCGTGGAATGTGAACCTTTTTGAGTCTCAGAAGATGGTATCGCACTTTCAGATGTCATTGTTTCTGTGCTACCTTGATCTGACGTGAGTTCAGTATTATCTCCTTCATTATTGGGGATAGGGTTGTTGAGTTTGGTGATATCCATTGAGGGAACTTTTTTCTATAATTTATGGTGCTTTGGTAGATTTTGGTAGATTGCAGTGGTAATATGGTTCGTTGAGGCAGTAGCAGTAATACATTAACTTTAAGTTGGTAACTACATGGATTTCCACCTTAATAAGTCTTACCTCTTGTGTTCCAAGATGATCAATCATCCAGGAATCAAGATCGCAATGATCATATTAAATTACAAATATTGTTATATACGTTGGAAACGTAACGGCGCGACTATGGTCTTGATTTTTACACGACTGCTCCTTGATTTTTCAAATTTTTTTTTAATTTTTTTAATCATTTAAATTTAATCTAACGGTCTGTATATTTAAGGAAGAGAATAAAACCGAAACTTAGGCACTTGTTCAAAAGTTGTATCAATTACCATATAGCGAGAAATACAATAAATACAAAAATAACAATGGTGCTCAAGTCAACGGCGGCAAACGACATATCGGTTTACCAAGTGTCTGGTACGAATGTTGCCAGATCTTTACCGGATTGGATTGCAAAGAAGAGAAAGAGAGCGTTAAAAAATGATGCAGATTTTCAAAACAGAGTCGAGCTTATCCAGGATTTTGAATTCAGTGAAGCGGCCAACAAGATTAAAGTCTCAAAGGACGGGCAATATGCCATGGCAACGGGGACCTATAAACCTCAAATTCATGTGTACGATTTTGCGAATTTATCTCTAAAATTCGATAGGCATACGGATTGTGAGAATATTGATTTCTTACTATTGAGTGATGATTGGACTAAGTCCATCCATTTGCAAAACGATAGATCTTTAGAATTTCAAGTGAAGGGAGGGATCCATTACAAGAGTAGAATCCCAAAATTTGGTAGATCTATTTGTTACAACGATGTGAACTGTGATTTGTATGTTGGTGCTTCAGGTAACGAAATCTATAGACTAAACTTAGAACAAGGTAGATTCATGAAACCTTTCGAAGTGGAAGGAGATTTGGGTGTGAATTCAATAGATATTAACGCAATACACGGGTTGGTTGGAGCTGGATTAGAAGATGGAACTGTGGAATTTTGGGATCCTAGAGCTAAGCAAAGAGTTATTAAGATGTCAGTTGATGATAGAAGTGGATTAAACTCACAAATATCTTGTGTCAAGTTCAGAAACGATGGTTTGAACTTTGCATGTGGTACTTCTAATGGTGTTTCTATGTTGTATGATTTAAGAGCTTCTCAACCAATTCTAACCAAGGATCAAGGTTACGGTTTTGAAATAAAGAAAATAATATGGCTTGATGAGAACACATCGACCTCGAATAAGATATTAACATCTGATAAAAAGATTGCCAAGATTTGGGATAGAGTGAGTGGTAAGCCTTTTGCTTCAATGGAACCAAGTGTTGATATCAATGACGTTGAATATATTCCAAATACAGGGATGTTCTTTATGGCCAATGAAGCTATTCAAATGCATACATATTATATACCTGCATTAGGTACAGCACCTCAATGGTGTTCATTTTTGGACAATATCACAGAAGAATTGGAAGAAAAACCGTCAGATACCGTGTATTCTAACTATAGGTTCATTACTAAACAAGATGTTGTTAGATTGAACATTTCTCATCTTGTTGGTACAAAGGTATTGAGATCATATATGCACGGTTATTTCTTGGACACAGAATTATATGACAAGGTTAACTTGATTGCCAATCCTAATGCAATCCAAGACCAAAGAGAAAGAGAGATTAAGAAACGGATTGAAAAAGAAAGAGAGTCTAGAATCAGAAGTACGGGAGCCATTACAAACACCAAGATCAAGGTCAATAAAGATTATGTCAACAAATTGGAAAAGAAACTGGGTACTGATGCTGTTGAAGAGGTTGTTAACGATGACCGTTTCAAGGAAATGTTTGAAGATCAGATGTTCCAAATCGATACAGAGAGTCATGATTATAAACAATTGAATCCAACGAAGTCCGCCACTAATATACCTAAGGGTCTAACGGCCGCAGAAGAATCAGATGATGAAAGACTGAATGGTGCTTCTGATTCTGATAAGTCTGATTCTGAAAGTGAAAGTGAAAGTGAAGATGAGGGAAAGAGACAATCAATCGAAGACGCTGAACAAAGAGAAAAGGTCAAGAAGGAGTTATTAAAGAGAAAGGACCAAAAGAGAAAACAACAGGAATTAGAGAAAGAACAGTTCCTATCTACCATGAAACCATTGGATGCTGCTGCTGAAAACAATTTAGATAATAAATCCACCAACAGATCAATAACTTTTGGTAAACAAGTGGCAATTAATTCAAAGATCAGCAAATTTGAGAAGGAAAAGAAAGAAGGCGTCAGAGTCAATAAGAATTCAAAAGGTGAGGCTGAAATTAGTTATATTCCTACAAAGAAATCCAAGCAAGTTAATTTCGACCAACTGGAAGATGATATCAATGGTGACTTAAGAGGTAAGAAAAAGCAAAACTTTGAAGGTAGAAGAAGAGCCAGTAAGAACGCCTTTAGAGGGATGTAACGAAAGGCTTTTTGGTAATTGTACCTCAAGAGAAAATAACAATTATATTTACTATTTACTATTTAGTAATAATAATTTTACTATCGTTACCATCACGCATACAGAATTACTCGCTTAATATTATTGTACACCATCTCACTAGAAAAAAAAATCGATTTTATAAATTGTATATAATATATTATATATTATAAACTTTAAAGCATGTCATCATTATTCAAATATTCGTAGTACGTACAATACTTAGTACTTAGTACTTGGTCCACTTGAACAATGATTCACCGGGGTTGACTAATTCATCCTCATTGGCACTGAAACTAACACCTCCATCTTCACCTCTAGAGATGAAAAATTGAAGGTAGAATATGAAATCTTTGAAATCAAATCCAGCTGAGTATCTGGCCTTAGCATCCGCTAGAACATCTTCACTACTGATATATTCGCGCTTGATGGTGATGTTATGTGTTGACTCGTATTGTTTTAAAACTTGTTCTTGTGAGACCTTGTCAGATGATAGTCTGATTTTGTCCGGCAAGGAAGAATAATCACCTTTGGCGGCAATAGCAGCTAATGCTTTACCAATGTCAGGTAAGAAAGTGACATCAAACTTGAAGTCAGGATCACCTCTGATTGTGGCAACATTAGTTTCAGGATCATATCCAACCAAGCCTATGTTGTTGTATAAATTGGCCCCGGGAATGGCAAAGGCGGAGGTAATAACATCAATCGTTTTCAAACCTGCAGCTCTAGCTTTAGCGGAGTGATCAGACTTGATGCCTAAGAAACCAGGTAGGATATCAATGACTTTATCGAGTTCAGTACCGAATTGAGAAGGGATGTATAATTTCAATTTACCATACTTAACGGCAGCTTCCAAAGGACCATCAATGTGCTGATTAACGGCACCAACATTGATTAAAACGTCAAGTCCATCAAGAACTTCTTTGAATGAATCAATATCAGAAGAATCAGCTTTGTAATATTTGATCAAATCTGTGTCACTATATTTGGATGGATCCCTAGTGATGGCTCTGATTGGTAATGAGAATTTGGATGCAAAGTCTGGAGACGTTAAGGCTGCAATGGTTGGCTTTCCTAATAGACCATTAGTACCGAAAACTGCAACGACTGGTTTAGACATATTGTTATTTTTATGATTTGGAAACTGTTAATTTAACGAAAAGATAAGATAAAAGTTACTGTGTTGTGAGGGATAATTTGGGGCTATCTCAATGTATTGGATCTTAATAGAAGGAATATAAAAAATAATTGAAAATAATTATGAACAAACAGACAGGAAAACCTTCAAGTATTTAAGTATTTTAGTAGTTCAGCAATTTAGCAAGTTAGCAATTACCAAGTAACACTAATTACTAATCCATTAATAATCGGCCAAATTTCCACCACAAATTTAATGATCCGGGAGGTGTCAGTTGAGCCTCGGACGGGGGAATCGGTGATTCAAGATTCCGGCATGCATTCTGCATGGTGTAATTGCGGAGGAGATTTGCGTAATCTCTTTTGATTCTACGTACGTGATGATGGCTCGAGATTTTTACAGTTATACAATCAACAATGATATTTGGTAAGAATAACACAAGCAATATTTCAATATTAATTATATACAGCTAATTTAAACTATACTCTCAATGGGAGAAAGCACTACAAAAGTCTAATCTTGTATAGTGTTTGTTGTTCACCAAAGTCAATACAGATAGATGACACCTATTAATTACTGTCATTTGTTATAACGCACACCAGAAATCCATCATTCTATACAATTGTTTCATCATCTAAATGTAACTTTTTTTTCAAAGAAGACCAATCTGTATCAATCAACCCATAATCGATAATTTTCTTGAAAACATCTAGTAACTGGAAATTTTCATTCTTTAATCTATCACTCTCAACTAACAAATTATGCAATGATTTCCCCTTATTGGCAGAAGGAGTGAACCTTTTAGGAATCTGTACTGGTATTCCATGAACCAGCTTTATCTTATGATTTGGTAATTGTTTCATTCTACCAGTAGTTGGACTATGGGTCTGAAGACCGACTTGTCCCAATCCCCCTGGTTTTATATTATCGTGTGAGAATTTACACTTGTCGCCATTTCTACATCTTCCATTCATCTTCCAAAACTTGCAAATTCTCTTATTGGGCCCGCCATTGGATGTGTCTGTAGATGTGTAAGGAGTTGAGCTAGTTGCAGCTATTCGACTCAGTATCTTTTGTTCCTTTAATTTAAGTTCTTGTTTCTGTCGAATGCGCTTATCAGTCGGCCAATTTTTCTTTCTTTCTTCAATCCATAATTTGATGTCCTCTTCAGAGTGTAAAATAATATTTGTTCCTTGAATTGGAACAAGTTTAACATCTAGGGCAACTTCATCATCAGAAATATCTATATCTTCTAGGTCTATCTTACTTGAAGTGTCTGCATAATCATTCTCTGTTTCACTCGTCATCGTTGACTGTTCTTCAACTGCACTTTCGATTTCTGGCTTCGTTGTCTCAATGGTAGTTGTGAATGACCTGGGTAAGTGAGTTGGTAGCTGTAATGGACTCTCATTTGACCACTCAATATCAGCGTTTGGTGCAATAGGAGGTAACACACCTGTGTTGCTTCTTTTTGGAAGCTCTGCTGGTTTGATCTCTAGGCGATTGTTCCCGATTCGTTTCTTGTGGCTTTCTGTCTTCTGAAAGTTTCGTCCATCAAAATTATTTGGCCGTTTTCCACTACTATTATAATTCGGCTGCTGCTGCTGCTGCTGTTGTTGTTGTTGTTGTTGTTGTTGTTTTTGTTGTTGCTTCTGTGGTTTATGATGTTGGTTAGGGTGTTTCGTCTTGGAGTTTTTATTTGAGTTCTTCTTGCTTTCATTTGAAGTTGTTTGTAATGGAGGTGGTGGTGGAGGTGCATATATGAATTCACTCATTTTCGTCACGAGCACACTGTCTCTCTAAGTCTCTTTCAGGTCTCCAGATATTTTACTATCCTCTCTGTTCTTCCGTTTGACCTGATATCACCACCCAGATCATGATATAGTGTTCAGAGTACATCATCACAGGAACCGGAAATATAAAAAAAATTAAAAATTATAAAAATAATGAGATTCACATCTGTACACTGTATTAAGTCGATCGATCAAGCTATACGTACTAATCGACTCATCGGCCCATATACGTACGGTAGTACTCTGAACAATCATCGGAGGAGAAGCTTCATGGCTTTAGCTTTTTCGGTTTGAATATTCTATAGGTTAAGAAGAGGAGATGATGTGTGTTTACAACAAGACATTGACAGTTTGACAAGAACTACATACACATTATATATCAACCAATGTCTTCTGCAGGGAACGCCGCCACGCAATCAATAGCATCCAAATACATCAACAAACAAACGTTAAAATATGTTTTTACAACTCACTTTTGGGGACCTGTCTCCAATTTCGGTATCCCAATTGCAGCAATCACCGACTTGAGAAACAAATCTCCTGAAACTATCAGTGGCCCAATGACAGGTGCTTTGGTTATTTATTCAGCAGTTTTTATGAGATATTCAATGGCTGTTAAACCAGCTAATTATTTATTACTCGGTTGTCATATTGTTAATGAGGTTGCACAACTAGGTCAAGGGTATAGATGGTTGAATTATCATTATTTCGGTGGGAATGATAAGTCTTTGAAGGCTTAGGTGGGTCATGAAACCGTTTTGTACATCTTTGAAGTACATTAAGCAGTTATGAGTGTGCTTTTACGAAGCGTTTAAATAGTCCGATCCTCCGCGAGTTTCGTACATATATCTTGACTTGTATACATTGCGTTTGTAGAAGTTGCTCATTTTTGCAAAAGAGAGCTTAAATGAAACCATATTCAATTACAATATATAAATCTACTATAAGGCGTAATTTTTTTTCATTAAATTGTGACATTTTACATAACTCTTCGAATCCTCTCTTCCTCTCTCACTCGATCAATCGATCAATCAAAGATTCCCTTCACTCTAGGAATATTCTGTGTAGGACCCAAATAAACAGCATCAAGATTTTTTGTCTCGTCACATTCTTCTGCACCTTGGACCTTTTCTTTATTATTATAATCGGTCGAGTCAGTTGGATCAAGCCTCCTCTTTTTCAATGATGATTCTCCGGTGAGCCCATTCGACTTATCAGGGTTCGTTGTGGTAGTTGTGGTTACTGATGTCTTGTGGAATCTGGCATTGTCCCAAAATATACTATTGAGTTCCTCTTCTCGTTGTTCTTCGTTGTCTGATCCATGGTCTTGTTGATGATCGTAATCATATTCTTCACCAACATCATTATCGGCATCATCACCGTGATGTTTGTCATTTTCCTTATGAAATTGATAGTCGTTATTATGTCTTGCGCTGTTCCGATGAAGATCCTCATCACCGTTATAGTCGTCGTCGTTGTCACCGTTTTCATTTATAGGAACAAAAAGAGGCTCATTGGGTATCAATGAAGCATCGTAGTGGTTCTTTTTATTATTCGTTGCTACCGCCACAGGTTGAGGATTAATTCTCTTGACCGATTCATGACTATTCACAACTGATTTATAGTGACTTTTCAGGGCAAGGCTCTTTGTTTTCTTGTCTGTCCCTTTATTATTACTAACATTACTTTGCAAATGAACTTTATTGGTTTCATTGTCACTTATCACTATTAGTGTGATATTACAACACTCAAGACTTTCATTCTCTCTTTCGATTGTGTATTTCCTTTCAAATACTATTGGAGACCCTGGTAAACTTAGCATGATTTCACATAAGTTAGCATCTAATGTGTTTGTTAACAATGGATTTGACTGATTTGAAATGATTTCTCCAAAAGAAGTTAAATTAGGAGTAATTAACTGAATAAAAGTTTTAAAATCCCTTAATCTGAATGAGACTTGATATTTGATTTTCTTAGAATTTGTCCCACTCGAATCCTCTGGTGGTTCATGGATAGCTTTAATGTTTTCGTGCGTTAAATCATTCAAGCTTAGTAATATCGATAAACTCATAGGTTGAGATGTTAAATTGTGAACTTTCTTTTTCATTACTAATAACTCTTGTCTATTGAATCCGTGTAAAATTATTTTTCTAGCATTTGGTAAGATTTCAACTTTGAAGTCTTCTAGGGAGTGAGGAAACATTGACAAAAATTTCCTTATGATTTTAGTATCTATAGCAAGAAAATGAACTCTGGTAATTTCCTCCTTCTCTTCTGCTTCGTCTTGATGCTGTTCTAACGAATCATCCGAACTTTCTTGATCATATAATAAAGCTTTATGAATATAACTTATTTTCAAATCATAAGATTCATAGCCAATATGGAAATTCAAGGAGTATTTCTTGGTCATTTCATTTTTAGTTTTAAATTCAATGAATAACTTATTTGAATATATTTTTTCAACTGATTCATCTTCATGTAATATTAAAAGTTTGAAGGTTTCTGAATTTTCACCACAGTCTTTAAATAACAAATTCAGATTTTTACTATTAACTAAAAAGCTGAAACTTTTAGCTTGATTATCATCCTCTTCAACAGCATCATTTGGTAATACCCCATCGATTATAAAATTTTTGAAAAAGCATGTTCTAAATGAACAATTGAGTGAGCTTGTCTTTGTTAAATTGACAGAGGTTAATAGAATTTCTGAATATGCCTGTTTGTGTGGTAAATCGATATCATCAGCTGTGATATCTTGTCGTATTGTGAATTTAATTACATCTGATATTGTTGATAAAGAATAGATTGACCTTGTCCATAATGATTTTGAATCTGATGTTTCTAATTCTGCTTCAAATTTGAAAGGCATAATAGGTCCGAGTCAGTTATATGTACTAGATGAATACTGTTGGAAGCTGAATCATATCAATAGACAAATGATGCAGGATCAGATTAGGATTCAAACCCCAAATTATTATCTAGTAACTTGAATTGTAGGGTTTGAACAAGAAAGGTACACAAATATGTATCTAAAGCCGATTGACGCGAACTCCTATCAAAGGATATTATATAATATATTACTCTATATATAGAAGAAAGATCGCGTCACGTCTGAATCAAATTACGCCTAGCTTATATAATATATGACAGAGTGATCGTTGTAGGGGTTAACAATCTTATGTTTGTTTATATGATTGTCAAATATACAATTCATGAATAGATGGGACCATTATTTCTATTATTTCTCAATCCATCTATCTAATCTGTAATGTCTTGAATTACTTTGGTTAGAAAAATACAGAATCTATAGCTATTAAAAGAAAAATACGTTTTGAAGAGGACTTGGATTCGGGATTAGAATATAATCAGATAGATTTTAAAGTGATATTTTCCACTCTCCATTTACAGTTGTTTAAAAGTGAACCTCAAATTAAAACAAATTGATTTAGTATCATTTGTCTAGCATAATATAATATGCCAATCTAAGTTGAATACAAATCTACAAGGACCACGACCAGCATCATACTCATACCCATTTACTCCTTATAAACACCTCTACACGTTTTATTTACCCGCCAAAATCCGCCAACAATTTTCCTTCATTTAACAACTCTAGCCGAGATCAATCAAAAGATTCTTATCTCTAAATCTGAGATCTCACTATTTTGTCAAGTTCCATATATATCTGGCGCCTGAGGGAAGTTCAAATGATTGAGCATTTCTCACATGCATTATAATTTATTGGTCACTACTTGGGTCTTATGACTAGTTTTATATTCGTTCGTCGTTTATTTACCTCTCTTTCTATAGTTATTCATTCATCCTACCATCCAATTCATCTATTTACTTATTAGTGTCTAGCATTGTCAGTCCATTCATATTTTCATCATTATCATCATCCACCACCGCCAATAGATATGACAACAGTTAAAAACTTTGATCCAAATTTGGAAACAACTGCATTACTTGGAGATCCAGGATTCGGTGATAATGAGATTACCTATACCATTTCAAACCCTCCAAAACAGTCATCTTTAATACCCACAACCACGACAAAGTTTGAATTATTATATATTTTGAAAAACTCTGTACCTGTATTAATAACCTTTTTATTTCAGTACTTCATTCAAATCATGATACCTGTTTATTTTTCAAGTAAGTTGGGAGAGCAGTATTTGTCTGCGAGCTCTTTATCTTTTACATTTTTTTATATTTCAGGTCCTGTTATATTCAATGGATTTGCAACTTCTTTAGATACTTTTTGTTCATTTGCTTATGGAGCTGGAAATTTCCAAAAAGTTGGCTTGTTCTATCAAAGATGTTTAATAATTTTATTACTTTCCACTATACCAATGTCCATATTATGGTTGAATTCAACTTCAGTTATAAAGCTGATTACAGATGATGATAATCTAATTAACCTCTGCTCTCATTATTTGAGTTATATGCCTTTTGCTTCCCCTGCAATGGTTATATTCGAATGTTCTAAAAGATTCTTACAATCGCAAAATAAATTCAGTGCACCTACGAGAATCATAGTATTTGCAGTTCCTTTATGTTTATATTTGAATTATACTCTATTACCAATGTTGGGATTTGATTCCCCTCCAATTTCCTTCATCTTAACTTATTGGTTCATGGCAATTTCAATCGTTTTATACATTTATTTGATCGATGGTTATCAATGTTGGAACCCGGATTTATCTATCGAACTTTTATTTAAAGATTGGCTACCTTTTTTCAATCTTGGTATACCAGGTATATTAATGATCTTATCCGAAGCTTTCGCATTTCAACTCTTAACTTTCATTTCAACTACATTTGGTACAGCCGAGTTAGCAGCACAGTCAATAGTTACAACATTAGCTTCATTCTCATTTCAATTACCTTTTGCAATTGGAATCTGTTGTTCAACTAGGATCGCTAATATAATCGGTGCACAATCTAATAATTACCAAACTGCAACAAACGCAATGCTTTTGATTGCATTCGGTTTAAGTTTCTTCAATCTCGCATGGATGGCAATCTTCCGTACTCAACTAGCTCAATTGTTTACTACTGATCTCCAATTAATTAAACGAGTCTCCAATTTGTTCCTAATTGTCGGATTCAGTCAATTATTTGATTGTATTAATGTCATATGTGCAGCAATTTTACGTGGTCAAGGAAGACAAAGAATAGGTTCCATATTGAGTCTAATCAGTTATTATATAATAGCAACTCCTTTTGAATTACTATTCGCTATTGTGTTTGGTATGAAAGTTCTAGGGCTATGGATAGGATTGTGTTTCGGTATTTTTTCATTGGCTAGCTTGGAACTGTATATTGTTCTGAAAACTGATTGGGCTTTGATATTGAACCAAACCGAGTCAATCGTTTGATTTATGCACTGATATATCCTAAGATCTATAGTTTAAAGATTATATATACCTTGTACACTTATTCGAACACTTTTGTAGTTTATAGAAAAATTAGACAATCAATTATTATAGAGACATCAAAACAAGAGAAAATAAACAACAATAATAAGTAGGACGTATGAGGAGAGAACATTTAACATTCTGTCAAACAGTAAGAAAATATTTTAAAATAATAATAGAGGGCGGTTCCAAAAAAAATATAAAATGGAAAGAAAATGCATAGAGACCATAAAGAGAACAATAATTTATTTACTTCCTAATAGTGATAAACATCCTCAACACCCAGAATAAAAACCGTAATACCTGTAACCTAAAACCTGAACCCTAAAACCTAAAACCAAATACCAAATACCAAATACCAAATACCAAATACCAAATACCAAATACCAAATACCAAATACCAAATACCAAATACCAAATACCAAATACCAAATACCAAAAAAGAATCCGGCGGTGTACCAAAAACTAGTTAATTAAATACATCTCACACCAATCAAAACAAAAAAAAGGAAAAAAAAGGGTTATAATAAGAGATACAGCAACAATAAAATAGAAGATAAGAGATGATGATGTTACAATCAAGACTGAGAGGATAACACTTCAATAATCTTGTCAAGGGATCATTCCAATCTAGATCCAATAGCAGCCAATGTCGAAAAAGTAAAGAATGAACCAGCTACTAAGCCAGCTAAGAAATATTTTTTTGGGTTATTGACCTGTTGTGTCTTGTCATTAGAATTAGAATTTTCAAATTCATTGATTTTGACCCTCTTGGCTAATGGCTTGTCATTGACCTGCCTTTTCAAACATGTACCAAATCCGAACCCGCGGCTATATGCACACGTTCTTCTTCTTCCCTCGCATTCTCTTTCATAGTCAGTTGTATGTGGAGTAGACTCTTGTTCATAGCGAGGATCATAATCTGGGTCATCTGATGATTCCAATTGGTCAAAGTCTTGATCAAAGTCTTGATCAATTTCAAAATCTTCTTCCTCGTCATCACTGAGTGGTCTCTTCAACCATCTGATATGCGACTGTTTGGTGATCGGATGTTCCTCAGGTGCCGAATCATCATCTGACGATGTGGTCTCTTCAAGTTCATCTGAATTATTCACATGTTCATGTGCTAGAATTAATAACCAATCAGCTTCTTCATCATGATTATCGGCCTCTGCCTCTTCGTCTTCGTCTTCTTCTTCGTCTTCTTCTTCATCATCAACATCAACATCAACATCAACATCAACATCAACATCAACATCAACATCAACATCAACATCAACATCAACATCAACATCAACATCAACATCAACATCAACATCAACATCAACATCAACATCAACATCAACATCAACATCAACATCAACATCAACATCAACATCAACATCATTATCATCATCATCATCATCATCATCATCATCATCATCATCATCATCATCATCGTCGTCGTCGTCGTCGTTGTCGTCATCATCATCGTCGTCTTCTTCCTCTGGATACTTCAAACCTGGTGCGAATAAACTAGACTCTAATTCGATATGCATGTGCTTCTTATCAGTCAGTTTCAACTCAATTTCAGTATCTTCATCATCTTCATGAATGACACCCGCTTCTAAATCAGATTCATCTTCAAAGGAATCACCTTTAGATTTGAAGAAACTGTCATTATCATCACTTTCATTTTCATTATCAGAGCCATCTTCATTAAAAATTCCTGAAATCTCATTTGAAACTTCTTGACCTTTATCAACTTCACTTTCACTTTGAAATGGGTGGTCATCTTCACTATCATTATTGAATTCACCTTCATAATCAAAATCAGCTTTGATATCCTTCTCATCAAAAGTTGGAGAATGATAACTATCTTCATCATTAACTCTAGCAGAAGTGACATCGTCACTATCATAATCTTCATCATTGTTTGCAAGGTCATCCTGTTCATCACGGTCAACAACAGCAACATCATCATCATCATTGTCGTTCGCGTCGTCCATGTCTTCTTCCTCTTCTTCAAGATAGTAAACAGGAGCAACAAAAGAACCACCTTGCCTTTTGTCTTCCTCTTCATTTGCCAAATAAAAGCCCAGCTCTTCTACAGCATCAGATTTAGTAATTATCGGATATTGATGAGTGTCCGGGTTACCAATTTTCAGGAATTCAATCTCTTCTTTATAATCATCTTTACCATAATTATCAGTTGAAACACAACTGTTTTGAGATCCAAAACTTGAAGGTAAATAGTGCCATAAATATTCCGGATTGTGAGGATCAAATTTCTTGTAAGTATTGAAAACTTTTTGATCATCTAATTTACTGAAAAATGGGCTATTCAAGGCAACTAAAGTCAATCTATTTTGATAGTCAGTAACAACCTGCAATTGGAATTTTGTGTCTCTGAAAATATTCCAGGATTCAGAAGGATTATACGGATCAGCAAGAATTAAACCAACAATATCGCCAGTAAATAATGGGACATATGACGAATCTGATAAGCGAATTGTCCTATTGTCGTGATGTCTAAGAACCAATCCACCATGCTGAGAAACATCACGAACTAAAATTGAATAAAAAGGACTTTCTTTAACATCAATATCTGGATATCCATCACCAATTTCAGATTCTGTTAAAGGGCGAATGTACCCAAGTAAATGAATTGCACTTAGTGCTTTATCATTGAAGTAGAAATTGGATTTAGACTCAGCTCTAAATGATTTGGTAGCCTTTGCCGAGGATCGGCCAATGATAAATGACGGCTTCAATGGTTTCTTTTCTGAAATTAGTTCAGGAACTAAGCTGATTGATCTGAATGGGAAAGGTTCCTTCTTATAAAGTAGACTTGTGGATGAGTCAAATGAGACGTAACCAAAAGGAACTGCCGAATTACCCTCTTCCATGATTGATTCAGTGATTGAAAGGTGAGTTAAGAGAGCAATTGAGGGTCAAATTAACGTCTTAAGTTGTTTATAATTATATAAAGTTTTTCGAAATAAGTTTATTTTGCCTGCTTCTGAAACAGGTTTTGTTGTTAATAAGTTAAAATTGAGAGATAATCAAGATAAAGGCTAAGACTGGTATGAGAGTTTGTGTGTTTGTTAAATGAGTCGATTCAGCAGCAATTATGTAAAGTATAGATTATAATGATCCAAATCAGTCAAAGTAGAAACCAAATAATAAACATATACTATATAAAGAATAATTGTGGAAGTCTACTTTAAGAGTATGAAGCAAGATAACAGTAGTGTACCCCTTCGCTGAAGGCAAATTAATGGGGAAGGAGGAGCATATTTAAATTAATCAATCATCGATGGCTAATAGTTTAAAAGAATTAATTAATTATCTGATAAGGGCTGTGTTGAAAGTGTTATATTACTCATTAGTGACACATGATCACAGATTAGCAGATGACTTGGAGTATCTGGTCAGCGCTTCAAGGAAAAAAGGGAAGTTAGTCTGTTTGGTCTGTGACAACAGCAATGGCTCGTTTTCGAAATGGTAGATAGGAAAACCGTGTAAAGACAACGGGAAAGTTCTTTCACCAGCAAAGTTAAGTATCAAGTCAGGTGACTCCAGTTTGTCTAGTTCAGTGTCTAACAAGGTTTCAACGCTGAACTCTGATTCCCGCAATTGTCTAGTTCTTGTCCTTGATCTCAAGCAACTTTTCAACCTTTCAGCAAAGTTTGGAATTCCGTCCTGGAATGTCACAAAATAAACTGTCAAGTCCCCGTATGATATGTTGGATTCCACTTCATGAACAGAATAAGCACCACCAACTATAGCACTTACTGGACTTGGATCCAAATTTTCCAAACTGAATGCTTGTTCATCTTCAACAATACCTTTAAATCGAACTTCATTATTCGTATTACTAGGATTTTTAGCTTTACCTTCTTGCACTACAATAGTTTCATTTAGAGCCAAGTTGACTAACTTGATCCATGTTTTAGTATCAGTGCTTGAACCATTCAAATTAGCCATCTCTGTTTGAATCATACAATTGATTTTGGCAAGATTTGCCCAAGTATAATTATGTTTTTCGTATACAGTTAATGTTTTAATACCAGAGTATGATGTCCAAGCAATCAATCTTGCCACCTCTGTACAAACCCTCATAATTTCTCCAGCTTTATGAGTATGATGAGCAGCAACCCACTCTGCCCTTTCGGATAAAACTCTCGAAGTTTCTCTTTTTTCGGGAACAATCACTCTTCTGTCAGCATTCAGATAAGGAGTTGGCATTTCAGGAGGTGGAGGGACCACCAATGGGACTAAATCATATACTGCCACTAGATGCTGTGGTAATTTAGTATGTCCAATTGCTCTTTGGATTGTAACTGTATCTTTTGGAATTGAATTCGCAAGAGATCTCTTTATTGCATGATTCCCAATTCTAGTTGGTAAGTAATGTATATTTGAAAAAAAAGATTTTTTGGAATCTTTATTGATCTGTTCGAATGGTGCGGAGCTCTTTGATGTTGATGCGTGTGGAAAAATGTCTTGAGGGAAAACGCCTATAATACTAATCACCCACCAACAATACGATATCCCAATTAAATAGATTGTCGAAATAGTATCACTCCATCTAAGATATCTACTGTATAGTCCTGTCATAAAAGAGAAAATTATTTCATAAACTCGTCTTCGAATCAGATCAATTGTGGTACTTTCATTCAATTGATTAATCTCTCCGCCTCCTACCTTGAAGTTATCTAATCCCAAAGGCAAGAACCCCTTAGCATTGTCAGCTTCTCCAAATAGTTTCATTGAGGCAAATTTCAAATCAGATGCTTTAAAAAATGGTTTGATAATGGATGATTGAATCGTTGCAGCGGATCCGGTGAATTGATCTTGCCCCCTTTCAAATTCATCAACTCCTCCAACTTCTGATAAGTTGATCGATTCACCATTGCTCGATGCCATAATTGATTTAGTTTTGACTGGTCGGACTGTAAATATTCTCTGAATAAGACGATATCTAAGCAGCTTTGAAAAAAGCATTCAAAGTGAAGATCAATAAAGTACGAACAGTTTGTTTGATCATCTGTGAAAAGAGGGCTTTAATTTCCCATTCGATCAACAATTAAAAATAATCATCATATTTAGGGTGCACGTACTGATAAGTCGATCGAGCGCGTCGTTCTCAACTTTTTTTTAATTCAGGAACCTGGGGCAGACAGTCTTAAACCACAGGAATTAGAATTTAACTTATAGGAAAGCAACTAAAGCATGCTTTAGTTTATCTTGGTATACAATGCACATATGAATGAGTGGTGTGTTGTATAGTGGCATAAAAGTACTTCAACAGATAATGTCGAGTTGCGGTCCTGAAGCATGTAAGCGCGAAGCATGCAGAATACAAGGTAAGTCTTAATTTCAATTCCATCAAAGGTTCTAGTTTCACAAGTCGTATTAACTAACTACTTCAACTACTGAGTTGGTGAGCGATATATTTATCAAGACTGTTTGAAAGCAAACAATTACAATGAATCTAAGTGCACAAAAGCTATAGATCAACTCTATGAATGCTGTACTCAGTTTTATAAGACAGATGGCCAAGATGCAAGATCTGTCTGCTGCCCAATACCGAAATTACTTAAATTTAAAGTTGACCAAAGAGCCAAAGAGAAGATTGACGCTACTTTGCTGAACCGTTGAGTCAAATGAGTTGAACTTTACAAGGTGTACGACTACTGAGCTGGCTGATTTACATTAAGATGATCAAATTGAGACTTCGAGTGAAAACTTTCATAGAGGAACTGTTGAGGGCCAACAGTTTTAGTTTAAATGGCGTCACCAGTGTGCTTGATGTTACAACATATCATCACACAATATAACACCGCCCGAGTAGCATCACGCTTAATATTCAAAGTAATTATTGTAAATAGTAAAACCGCTGAGCTCTCTTTAATAGAAATATGTCAAGATTAGTGGAACATTTTTTAACGAATGAAAAATATGTGAGTTAAGGACCGCGTAGCTAAGACATGGAAGAAAAGTCCAAAATTAGCACGACTTTTAAAGGCCGTTTCAAACCAAAAAAACATCCATTTTTTTAACATTAATCTAAGGCTAACCCTAGCACTAAAAACATATTGAAATAATTGCCTTAGTGACTCTGGGCGCCTACGGTATTTAAGACATTTGTATTGGAGAAAAGAAAAGAATCAAATTATTATAGCATTTAGAAGAAGAAAACAACTCTTACTGAAAATTTTTAGCCTTTTATACTGGGGGGTACTCTGCCATTGAACATTTACGTGTCAGCCCAAATAGGGTATTTTACTACAGGAATCAGGTATTACAATCAAGGATACTTCAACACTATCTCTCATCATCCATACATTGTTATTTCGTTAAATCTATATATGTATATTTACATGTTTTGTCTCTGTACTTAGGTCTGGTTACATAGTTACACAAAACTCGATAGTTTACTCACCAGGTTTTCATTGAATTCAATCGTTCTTTTTGGCATATTCATAAGTACTAGGCATAAATTGTTTCAACTGAGATTCGCTAGGAACCCATAAATTAATCCCACTGACAGTATTTGTCATTCTAACATCCTGTTCGAATTTTTCTAGTGCTTCGTCAATCTTGACGGGTTCTATTCCGCTTTTTAATAATTGTTCTCTTAAAAGGGCAATATGCATTTGCATTCTACCTTGAACTAAAGTTTCTCTTTTATTCATCTCAATTGATGAAATCGCTGATCTTTTACGAAAGTTCTGCAGTTGAATGATCATATCTTTCTGTGCCTTTTTCAATAATTTGATTTCCTCGTCCGCTTCTGCGCTTCTTTTCAATTGATCAAATGAAACCATTACTAGACATGCTGCAATTGCAATGTAAAATAGCTGTCTCGCAGAGTCTCTCAATACATTAGTAGCGGTCTCGTAGTTTGAAGAGGACATATCACCCAGACGACGAGTTGCTGGCCCCGATGGTAATGACGACGATTGTGGCGACGACACATAATGTTGTTGTGGTATACTCTGTTGATAACTGATCGGTTGTGGCTGATTGCGGGATGGAGCTATGTACTGATGTGGTGGGATTTGATTTTGGTGTTTCTGTTGTTCCTCACGCTTGAGTTCGTCAAGTGTTCTTGGTACAGTGGAGTCATTGCCGAAGTATGAGGGTGGCGAGTTATTAGTATAGTTCGAGTACTGTCTAGCGACTCGGTGCTGAGGCAATTTGAAAGTGTTTATCAGCCTTCTTCTCAATAGACCTGGTATCATTGAGGAAGAAATCATGCTTTTCAAGTCAATTGATGATGCAGGGCGATACACAGGATGTGCAGTGTATCCAATAGATAGTTTTATGAACATCGTTGTTAATATTAAATGTGTTCTTCTATTATTCTTTCAACCTATAATATTCCAGAAGGATGCATATTATCATTTGTAATGGTGATCTCCTATACATCTCTACACATGATCATATATGCATTTATAAATTTATATTTATATTATATAATAAACAAAGGTTGGCAATCCATCTGTCTCTCCTATAATCATAACTAAATCTACATACGAATTTATGGTCGGATTTTGCCATCGAAAATAGTGCATCCTTGTAACCAATGACAGTTTGAAATACTGTAGAGAATAAGGATAGCTGAATACCAGTCTTTCGTGAGATCAGAAATATTTTGGGGTACAATACATGAAAATTTATATTAAAGTTGTTAATGATATATAAACTCATATGATCATTTGAGCTAAAAAGAAACAACAAACCGAAATCCACATCCTCATAATAAATAAACCTTCTCTAATTAATAATCGAATAGATCTAAATAAGCAAAATTTAATGTCTTCTTGATTCAGCAATGATTTGGTTTAATTCTTCAACCTTAGCCTTAGCTCTCTTTTGAGTACCTAATCTCTTCTTAGCTAGCTTCTTAGCTCTCTTTTCACCAGCATTTCTGATTAATTCGATAACTCTTCTTTCGTATGGAGCTAAACCTGCAACTTCTCTAACTAATGATCTGACAAAGGCAGTTCTCTTAGACAAAGCACCCTTTCTTTGGGAGATCTTTGGAGCAACTTCCTTTGCTGTGACTTTGTGACCTTTGTTTAAACCGACAATGATACCTATATTATAGTTTTGGAGATTAAAAATTTGATGTTAGTATTCCTTTGTTCCTGTAAAATTCTGTGATATCTTCGAATATTTTGGTTGAGTATCATTGGAACGAGTGGCATTAATGTCATCTATATTTGATCAGTTTTGATTAACATATCGAAATTTCCATTGTCGTGTTGAAAGAATCACTCCGACACTGGAGATATTTCGCGGTTCATTGACTTGGAGCAAATACAATTTTGCAGTATTTGTAGCTAATATCAACTCATGATTGTTTCAAATAGGCAAGGTAAAAAATGATGTTAAACTCTACTGACACTGTCACATTGAATTTTTGGATCTAATCGACTCTTGGACTTTAAAAGGAACACTTTTAGATTACCATTGAAAAGAAAACAGTTTCTGGTGCCAATTGGTATAAGTGACGGTCAAGTGAAATCAAACCTTGATTTTATATATAATTCTGCAGGATTATAATAACTATCCTGTGGTAATCTTACTGCGTATTATAATGAACAGCTATGTCAGTTGTGTTGAAATCCTGTGTTTTCGGCATAAGCTACTAACAGCCTTCATTGCACTGTATTAATTATGGTATTTGCTCTTCTTCATGGCGAATGGATGACAATGGTGCTCTCTTCTAGTTATGAATTATTTAATGCCAGGTATATCCAATCCATTGTACAACTCAGTACATACCTGATTTAGCCATTTTGTGTGTATATTGATCTATGTATTACTGTTAGAATTATATCTTGAAGTAAAGTTAGTCAAATTTGAGTAAAATTCAAATATACTTTTATCTCTATTGTAGTTTCACTAGCAGAACCACAAATCCAAGGTATCAGAGTAAGAGTACAGTACTACAGACCGTATGGAGAGTAGCAGAGGCCTGACCAAAGAATAACTAAGGAGGTGAAAATTTTCCTGCAGGTAGAAGAAGGTAGTGGAGGGCGTGTGTTTCTTTCTTTCATACCTTCCTCATTCGGAAAGCACATATTTTTGTGACTGTGAAAATTGTAATGGTTGGCTGTGCCACGTGAGTGGTGGTGCAAGGCAAATATGTGGCTAGTGAATGTTTAAGTTGTTATCCATTGGTGTACAGGTTGTATGTGCTGCTGGCTGTCGTAAGGTTACAGTATAGATCATTAAATTTTACATGTGTGTTGTTTGGTATGGGGTATTGATGTTCAATAATGACTTGTTTTCGTTATCTATATACAAAACTAATTAACATATATAATTCCATGTAAGGTTTGTGTAATACTATACAATGCATTGGGAGAAATCTACTTCAACAAAGCATCTTGTAAGTCAATATCGTACTGCTCACATTCTTTTAAAATCTCTTCAACTGACAAATCCTTACGCCTGTTATTGAACCATGCAAATTTCAAATCACCTGATGTATGGTATTTAACAACCGGGAACAACTTTTTTAGAAGTCTTCTTTTTCCAATTGTTAATCTCACTGGTGCTCCTTTATACACAGCGTCGAAGAAAACCTTCACATTGGATCCCTTTGAATCTTTCACCTTCTCGTAATTTATAGGTTTATTGGCATTTTGTCTGGAAAGAATCACATCGTATCTCAATCTCCATCCATAGGGCCCCAATTCTTTGATTCTTGCTGCTTTTTCTTTAGTGAGATAATTATCCAATCCACCTTCTTTCGTGATTGTCTTCAAAACTCTCGTTGTAAGTTTAACTTTGACTATCTTGTTTAATGATTCAGACCAAAGTCTTTTACTCACTATATTAGGCAACCAAATTCGTCTAGATTTGTTTCTCATTTCGGAAATTTGGTTACCAAATGAAATGAATTGACCTCCGAATAAACCTCTATTACTTCTTTTGAATATTCTTGATTCGCCATATGGGTATTCAGGATATTTAGATCTTTCTCTTGGAATCAATAAAAGTCTAGGTTTCACATCCCCCACTTCCACTGGGATCTCTTTTCTGAGCTGTCTATTCACAACATGTTTGTACGTTCTTGCCTTTATGACTGTACCAGATGAAAAAAATCTAGCTACTGTGCTAGTTGTCGGTTGCAACAATGCTTTAAAATGGGTTGTTGTGAACATTTTATCCTGCTCTTACTGATATAGTTATAACGGATTTGGATCAACCGGCTTTACAAAGTTGTACAATGATATAATAGTTATTGTTAGGTTTGTCTATATTGAAAGATCATGCTTGCACCTGTTTGAACTCTGTTATAGATATAACTTATTTTTCACTGTAAGTCTGTTTATTCATCTCAAAAACAGTGGAACTTCTGGCATAAAAGTCTAGGACGCGGGAAGGCCTTTTGTGCCGGATCACGTAATCTCGTGTCTTTTTCGATGTTTCACCTCTTGATCCGTGATCTATTAGTGGTAAGTGGAAAGCTTAGTTTTGTTTAGCTCAGAAGTATATTTTGAATACATATACAAGTAATCCAAGAAAGAGCAAAATTTAGAAAATTTATATACGAAAATTACCAGAATGGCTTTTTCTTCAACCCCCACTTGCCGCCCAAAGTCTTAACTTCATCCAATTCCTTCTTAACCTTATTATACTCCAATTCTAGATTAGTCAACTGATCTTCTAACTTACGGTTATCTTCCATAACTTCTAAATTTATTTCCATAGTCTTTTGAATCTCTACTTCCATATTATCTGAAATTTCGCCGGAAAAGTCCACTTGTGTGTCTGACTGTTTTTCTAAATGAGACAGTCTACTTGTAAGTTCTTCAATTTGGTCAAGTAAATGTTGATTCTCATCCTGCAAGTTAGCAATTAAAACCTTCCCTTGAACCATCTCATTTGCAATATCAACATGCTCTCTATTTAATGTAGCATAAGCAGCCTCTACTTCCCTGATTTCTCTTGTTAACTGTCCATTTCTGGTCCTTAATTCATCAACCTCTTCTTCTCGTTGCTGCTCAAGTCTATGTATTTCTTCATATTCTGCTTCATATCTTTTCAATGTGATTGGGAGTATATTGATCATCATTGAATCATTAACAAATTCTTCTAGTTTATAAGAATCAACAGTGATTTCCTTGTTAGAGTAAGCATCAGTCAAATGTCTGGTAGCTCCTGCAAAACCACTGTCTTCTGAATTTTCTTTTGAACTATTAGAGTTATCAACATAATAAAAGAACAATTTATCTTTCAAGAATGCTAATAAGTTGTCAAAATCCAGTGTTAACAAATGCTCTTTATTCTTAGCCATCAAATTCACAGCAAATTTTAGGATTGCTTCAATGCCTTCAGCTATAACAATATCATAAACTCTAAGTACCATCTCTAATGGAAATTTATAACCGAATAAAGTTAAAAACCATTGCGGTGCGTACATTGAAGGTCTGACACCTTGTCTTCTTAGATGTATATGCAAATCAGGTAATATATCTTCTATCAATCTATCGAATTGATAAAGTTTCAAATGCAAGCCTGGCATTTCTGGTAAATAAAGGGTCCTGAATCCATAATTTTTCATTAAGTTAGCCAACATACAAAAAGCCTCGCCGGCTTCCATGTTCATCAACAATGGCACTGTAATAAATGCCATACCTTGTGTGTATCCGACTTCTGTATCATACAAACTATATGCCTTGATGATTTCAAATAAATCATCAATTTTACTCTTCACAGCAGAGTTCGTAACAAAACTGGTCCTAGCCAAGTCCCTTTTGATCAACTTCTCGTAATCACTCGATAAGGACTTGGAATTTCTATAAAACTCCTCCAAATGCATTGTTTTTGAGCTACATATCAGCTGCCAAATCATACCTCTCAACTCTCTTGGGATTCCCATCGTTATGTGTTTAAGTAGACTATCTGGTGAATTACTAACCACGGAAATATAGTCATTGACGACATCAGACCAAAACTCCCAATCTATGCCTTGAATCAATTGGTCATTGTTGGAGTATCCAATACCGGTCTTGATCTCATTGAAAGTTTTTCTTAATCCATCTGCACTTGAATTCAACGCTGTTCTATCCCTATCCGATTTTGACAGCAAATTCTCCGAGTTCTCTTTATATCTCAAGAGAGCAAGATTATAGTTTTCTGGATGAGTCAAACTAGTCATAGTGTCACCTATATCGTCACCTGAATTGTTTGTTGACTTCAAGTTGAAGCTGAACCATCTTTTGAAATTCGTGACTGGTTTATTTGTTGAAGTTTGTGAATCAAACTCCGTCTGTAGCTGGGACGGAACATCTTCTGCATTTATGACAACGGGCTCTCCGTCTTGTAGGCTTGCCTCTTCTCTAGGGGGGAGTTCAGGAGCAGGGGTCTTAATCTTGACGGTATCTAGCCGATCTTCACCAGGGATCTCGGAATATATTACAGGAACTTCAGTACTCACCGTGGCCAAAGTGCTTTCATTTATGGACTTACCAATGTTCGCGCTAGTGAGTTCATTGTCAGCAGCATATGTTGTGTTGAGGTTCTCAAATCCGTTATTAGAATTTGCTTCTATGATTTCGGGCACTGTAGCCTTCAGTGAATCTAATTGTTCAGGAAATGGTTGGAGCTCCCTTGATTGAAAGCCTTCACTCCTGTTAGCACTAGTTTGACTTGACGTAACAGAGTCAAAAGGATTGTTCGAATCCAGGTCCTGGGGTTGGGACTCTTTCAGGACTTCATTATGTTCAGGAGTAGGTTCAATTGGTAAATTGTCTTCGATTGAGTGAGATGATTTGGTTTCTAACGTTTCTGAATGCGTTTCGGTATTTGCAGATTGGGCTGAGCCTAAATCTGTTTTTTCTTCACTGAGTTCAGAGTGTGAAATGTCATCATCCGCTACCAATCCATTATGACTTTTGGATGACTCAGAGCGAATTTGAACTTCATAGAATCGTTGAGTATCAGACTTTTGTAGATCAGTTGATTCTTCATTTTGCTCTTCTGCGCTTAAAAAGTCGGATTCGGATACCACAGGACTTATACCAGGCTGTTCCGTATCATTCAGTTCATCATTGCCGCTGGTATTATTTTTGACTGACATTTGTAGGATCTAGCTTCGGGACTTTATCACCAATTAACTGAACTAGAAGTGATGTGTGTATCGAGGCACACAATTAAGGTAGCTGAGTTTAGTGATGGGACAAGTATACGTTATGTTCCCCTTAAAACACGCCTTCGAAGAAAAAGTAATTGGTATCTAATAGGGCTAATAGAGTTGTTCTTTGTAATGCTTTGATTGTGTGTCTTTAGATAACAGGTCTCACTTTAAAGTTAAACAAAGGAATTAAATTTTGAGGGTATGGCGTGCGCAAATTAAATTCCATCACCTTACAAACGTTCTTCTAAGAAGTTGGGGAAACGGCTTGAGCATTTCATTTACACAAAGTTAAATTTACATCATTATAGAGTGAAAACTGAAAAGTACTTGCTTGGGACGTCGGCTACAAATTTTACCTTCGATTATTGAAAAAAATGGTATAATAACATTTATAAGATCAAGGAGGGTAATAAATCCAGTACATGCACCAGTACAAACAGGAAAAAAAGCACAAACAATATGCGACCTAAAAGAATAAAGCCTTATCTTAATAAATAGATGAATAAATTTAAAAGAGAGAGATGAATACCTTGGTAATTGTGTGATGTGTGAAAGAGGAACACACATCGTATAAAATATTCTGTGAAAAAAAAAGAGACCAAGAAAAACCCACTAAAAACCGCTCGCAAGATCATAAAACGCTGCTCGAAACAAGCAACACATAAAAGAGGAATTGGACTCCAGCATATACCGTAATCCCCTACATTAAGCCATAATAGCATCATGGAAGTCAATAGATCCTTCACTGAGTGGAGAAAAAAAACTATCGGAATCAGATGAAAGAACTAGTTGATCATCAAGAAATAGATGACGATCATAGGCAGACGAGGATGACAGAGTAGAGGAAAGAACTGGTTCCATTGCGGAAAAAGTTTCGGAACAACCATTGTCACTTATGAATAATAGGGTATCGGCATCCTCTTCAAAAAAATTGCACTTGACAGGAATTACAATTCCCGTAGAAATTCCTGCATCGCAAAGTAATGTTTCCATCTTTGCAGCTTCACAGTTAGGAAAGTGACATCGGACCACCAACCTGCCATTCTTTCCCACATTCTCCATGTTCGTGCTTCCGATAGAATTTAATAATTTTTCAACATCGGTCCAAACTTTCAATTCATATTCGTATGCCGATTGGATATAGTACTTTTTGATATCAGATAAAACCTCTTTATCTAGAAGACTTTTTTCTGGCAATAACTCTGAAGAGTCAATACTGAAATTGAATTCAACAATACAACCAGTTGAGTATAAACCTGATGATTCCGAATCAGTTTTAGCCAATTTCATATCTTGTTCGACATAAGCCTTATTAGCCTTGATAGATCCAGTATGGCCTTTCAACACCAAATTTGTGTTCATTTGAACTCCTTTCAAAGATGCTCTGCATAGTTGAGTCAAATTTTGAACTGCTTCTGCTGTGACGCTTCTGCCATATGTGGAAAACATTCTTGCATTGTGACCTGTAAAATGACTGTACAGAGAGCTTGGGGCCATTCCTCCGCGTGTAATAAAGCCAGTACCACCTCTGACGGATAATCTAAATGGGTTAACTTGATAAATTACTGATCGGGAAACTCCAGAGACAGTTGGTTTTTTGATAGAGTTTAATGTAAACGGGACTTTTTGAGATAAGTTGGAAGGGTAGCTTCTTCTGGCAACTGTGGAGAAATTTCTTTTGGAAAAGTGGTCAAGTAACGGGTTACGCTGTGGAGCCCTGTTTCTGACTGGAACTCTTTCAAGAACGACCTCTAGTTCTTTCTGCCTTTGATTTGCAATAAACTGCTCAGTAATCTCCTCCAAAGCCTGTTTGAGATTACGAGCAGTTTTTCGAGACACCGATATGATGTCTTTGATTCGATTCGCCACCATGTATATGTCTGAGTAAAGTAGCCAAACGTCGCCCTGTCAGTCAGCTATCTGTAGATAAAATAAACGGAGAGAGAATAAAATAAACAGAATGATGTATTTCAATTGTATTTATAATAAAAATCGATGTAAACGTCTATATGTGAGTTATCACAAAGACTAGTTAACTTGAATTGTAAAGGGATGGATATAAGAGAAAATCGATTACCAGATTACGAGCATGAGGGTGAGAGCTGAGGAGAGAAGTGATTATTGTGGCACTGCCTGTGAGCAAGTGTATTACATAATCATTTGGTGACCACTATCTCCGACTATGGGGAGAACGGAGCGATCATGATTAACGTGATGATTGATGAAGATGGGGATAATAAAGGGGTTTTAGTGACAAACTAATCGTTCATGTCGTGTACTACTAAGGAAGCCAATTGAAAACCAACATCCGGGATCTTGTATTGATGTAACAACTAAGTTGTTTTTCTTATTAGTTACAAAAAAGAGTTCATGGATTAGTATACTATAAAGTAGAAAGTTTAAGGACTAAACACAAAGTTTAAACAAAAAATTCAAGTCAAGTAGTAGCAATTCATATTTACATTGTATAATATGTACATTGCATGGAAGCTAGTGCTCGAGACTCAAAGACCTCTGATTCTATTGGTAGTCAAAACAACCTTGTCGTCAGCTTTGCTAACTTTTTCTGAAATATTTCTCAATCCTCTATTCTGAGTATCGATCTCAGCACTCATAACATTGGCTTTCATCTTCAAATTACTTGCCAACTTATGGGCTTCATCTATATTCTTGCTATATTCAACTTCCATTTTTTCATCTTCCTCATCGTGATCTTCGCCCAAATATAGACTAGCTTCTTTGACTCTTCGTTCATATTCATACTTTTCTTTTAAATCAGATTGTATGAAATCACCATCTCGAGGACCCTTTAATTGGTCAACTATAACATTTTGTGCCCTGTATAACTCTGAGCTCAAACCTGCATCTCTTTCCCTGTCCGCTTCTCTTTGTGCAAGGAATTTCTGTTCCGCAGCTTTGGATCTCGCTTTTTTCGTCAACGGATTACTTGCTTTGATGTGGAATAAACCCCTATTATAATGCTCTAATTCTTTCACATGCTCATCAACAAACCGTTGTTGGGTTGACATATTGTTCAAAGTATTTTCGATTTGATACATTTTCTCTCTTTGAGAACCTAAAGCACCCAATGTATTAACGGCTGTATCGTCTGCTTGTCTCAAGTGAGACAATATATTTTGTGTCGATTTAACTGTGGACTCACGTACATCCTTAGTCTGTCTAACAATTCTATTAACTTCTTCTTCTTCTTCATCAACAGTTTCCTCTTGCTGTTGTTCTTGTTGTTGATCAATATATGGATCATACGATTGCTGAGTCTGTGACACTTCTACAGCTGGATAGCTATTGAAATCCAAGCCGTCATCATCTTGTTCTTGTTGCCCGTGGTCTTGAGCCTGCTGTTGTGTGTATGAATCGGCCCGGTGCTGTTGCTGTTGTAATAAATGAGGCTGCGTAGTTTCCAGATAACTACCAGATTCTGAAGCTTCGTAAGGATCGTATGTGTGATACGAGGGGACAACAGACTTGCCAGTTTGTAACCTCTGTAGTGGCTGTAAAGAGGACTGCGGAGCTAGTCGTTGTTGTCGTTGTTGCTGTTGTTGTTGTTGCTCCTGCGACTGTAGTTGCTCCTGTGACAGTTGTTGCTGTTGGTGATATTGTCCATGGACATGATTACTGCTGCCAAATCTTGACTGAGAGGATGAGTTGGTACGCGACCCGCTTGATACTGTTGCTGGATTGTAAGAATCATTCGATGATTCTGAAGAGGCAGGGACACTCTCGTTAGGAGTGGTATCAGGTTCAGCATTTGGATCCCTCCAACCACGAGGTCTTAGAGGTTCTGCTGTTTCCTGTATTTGTTGTTGTGCATGTCTACTGAATTCACCAAACTTAAACTTCTTTGTAGCTGAGGTATCCTCACTTTTCATCGTCACACCGTTCAGCTCAAGAAGCTCCTTAGCTTCTTCTCTCGACAACTCCTTCTGCGGTTTGAAGAACTTCTTTAAACCCATGACGTTGTATCTTGATTTGAAATTTTGTGATATTAAAATATTTCCACCTTTCTGTTATATCTAATTAGTAGATTAGGTAAACTATATATGATATATGTTATATAACAGACATTATATATAATATATATCTTAGAAAGTTAAATGTAAGTTTAGGTAGGAAAGTTGTGTCTAATATCGACTGCGCATCTGAATCTCACTTCAATAATGTGTATAAATTTAGTGCTGTTGAATTTTGAAACCCCGGCTGTGTAGTGATCATGTGACTTGGGGCTCAGTAATGTACATCCTTACATTCCTACTTCAGTCAGTCGCCTGCTCAATCACTACCCTCTTTGCTAATTTATTGAGTCTCCTCTCCATTTCCCTACTGTTTATGAGGTATAGATTTCAATAATTTTTAACCGTCAAAACAAGAAGCTATTCTAATATCATACTATAGCTGGTGTCAAATATAAAAATCAGATATTTATTATTATTGAATCCTCGCACGGTATTCTATTATCTATCTGGATATTTCGATCCATGATTAAGCGCACGATCCATCATCAGGCGAAAGCGCAGGAGATCGCAAAGTACGCAAATTAGAGATAAGAACACTTGCTGTTCAGACTCCAGACTCCAGACTCCAGACTGAAGCTCTGTTCAATTAATAGACAAAATCAAACCTTAAGAAGTTAGCTGCCCACTACCTAGTACTGAAATGACAAATCTTGAAGACGATTGGATGCGGCTTTTGATTTGAATTCAGTACGGAAAACGTTTAACGGACTGATGAAGTTGAGCATCAAAGTATCTGTGTACACTGTATATACTATATAGTAGTGTACTAGAGGCCTGATATTCAAAGTTGGCATTTTGTTACAGTGATCAAGATTCATTTAGATTAACCTCAGAGTTCGTAGTCAACCGCTAGGCATCATCAACTTCTCCCGAAGGGTTTGAGGCTTAGAGTTTGAAAGGGGCACTTTGAACTAGTCTTCAATGAGTGCAAAACTTCAAGTTCAGAATCAGCTAGAAGAAGAAACGAAGTAGATGCTGTATTTGGAAACACAAACCAACTACCGATTACCGATTACCGATTACCGGTAAATTTTCACGAGGTACGATAAAAACAGAGGTTTTCAATTTTTAATCCTGGAGTTTTGTAGGCCACCAAAAGCAAATTACTATGGAACAAAACTAACTTTAAAACAAACACAAAGTTTATCCAGAACATTAATATTGAAAACTTAAACCCTCTCTTTAGGTCTCGCACGTCCCTTATAGATATAGAAGAATAGTGAAATCTATCAAGTTCTCACTGAATAGAATATAGTAATAGTTGCAGACATTTTACTGTCAATTAATCAATTACACTATGCCCATATGTGATGACTATCAGAAATGCAAAACTTCTGGGCGATTGCCATCAGTCAACTTCTCAATTGAAGCTACAAAAGTGTCAAATGTTTTTAATCTATGACTAAACATCAAAAACTTATCGATCAACTTATTAGCTCTCAAAAGAAAAATATCCAAGTTTCTGACGCCGCAAAAAATTGTATACAATTACATGCATATGCAGTGTCAATTTTTAGGACGCTCAACATCTAAAATTAAGATCTTATTCTTTCGACTTGAAACTACACGGCAATAGTACGATCTGCGTGAGATTATTCCTAGTGACGAGAACAAAATACATTTGTTTTTCAACAGTGTTATCAAGTTCAGACGATGAATTTCAAGTACCAAATATATAATGTGTAAACTGTGCACTGGAATTTTATGCTGTTTTGTCACCTCAAATTGTTTTGATGAAATTGTTGTCTTTTTGTTCTGCTTTAAAGTTGCGGTTGAGATATCACTGGAAATAGCAACCTTTTACTGGCATGTAAAATATTTATAGTCCAACGCTATTATACTTGACCGCTCAATATTATCAAAAATTTATATTATATATGCAGGTTGGACATTGGCCAAATGGTCGGTACCTGGTAAAGTTTAAAATATAGTAAAGTGGACCTATTCGGAGTTGATTGTAGATTGGCTATTACATAATAACAAATTTTAATTTGGCATGGCCCTAAAAACTACAGTGGTTAGAAAGTTATGTTGCAACTGCCTGCAACATAACTTAAACCTTAGAATTCTAGATTGAGATACAACATATATAAGTAATATTATATCTTCAAAATTATTCAGAGAGGTTCCGATTGACAATATAAAAGTCATCTGCCATAGCCACCAGTAAGTTTCTAAGTTCAGAATTATTGATCAATAATCATAGCAAGCTGTAAGCTATGGCATAATATCACAACTGTATATATTTACTCGGTTACACTCAGATGCACCAATCTCATGCCCGACAGGGGGGGGGACTATTTGCTCAACACATAGAAAACAAAGAAGTAATTTTTTGCCCCGAAGTTCACAGGCACTACTATATATACATACACACTTCTGGATTGCGCAGTGCATAAGATTAAGACTTTTCATGCATGATCGCATTTTTGGAGCGTTTTTTCTTACCAGTCTCAATTCAATGTCCTGTAATTATATAGTAGGCAGGAGCAGCGGAATTTTTACTATATATATACACCTTTACTGTGTTGGCCATTCACATTTAAAATTCAGATTACCAATAATGATTTATAATCCCACACCATACATACATGAGGTACTAACGAAATCGACCTTTAGGGGAGCGAGGAATCAGGTCTGTCTTGTAACTTATATTTTTCCTGTATACCGGCCTACTCACCTTGAGAAGTTTGCATGTTGTAAATAACCAGCCTATGTACCCAAGAAGATTCGTTATTTTCAGAAACTTCTAGAGTTAAGTCTCGGCTTAGAAAAATCCTTGAGTGTCAGGATCTGAACCAAACCCAGATCAGGAATTTGAAAGCAACAGCATACTGTTGCCCAATTGAACATAGGCTTTGCTCTATTGACAATATGAATCCGATGACGAATATTGGCTTTATTTATAACACATTTAATTGGCACTATGTACTTAAAATAGTTGTTTTGACCAAGATTTGATCTCAAAGCCAGAGTTCGCAAAATGCACCAATCCTGACTTTTTATTAATAATTACTCTCATTTTTAAAGTTGAAATTTTAAACCCAAAACAGGTAGTTGCATGCACGCATTATGCAAGTTTTAAGGTTTGCATGGCTCTGTCTTGTTAGTCTTTGCTTTGGATCTAAATCTGCTCAAAGTAGTAATCTGATACTCATAACTTTGTAATTTATAAACAAAGCAGACTTTTAACTTTTTACAAGTTCTAACCTTAAAACATATAGATGAAGCCTTGTTAATTTTGTATTTATAACTTTATATATAAGAAAACAGAACGATGTGGCTATATCAGTAATAAAAACACTTTATAGTGCCTTTTCCCAGTTGCAAACCGAATTTCATTCGGCAAAAGTGATTTCGTCTGGCCAGATATTACATCTGGCTATAACATACTACTATTGTTCAACAAAGAAAAATTGAGTAAATTTTTATTTTGCCACAGCATTTTATAATGACTCTAATTATATGGACGGCTTTGGTAACCGTTGATCAACATACTGTTAAGAGTTATATTATTAGCAGTCGATTTCCCTTAGTGGTAAAGAGAGTTTCAAAGAAAACCTTTCCTATTGTAGTCTCATGCATCTTTACTAATCAGTCAAACAACTCTAAAGGTAAACAATTATTAATACATGTTGCATATGATTTCATGTACACCTTTAACACTTTTACCCGTAGTTCCAGGTACCTGCCAGCTGGAACCTTTTTCTATTTTCCATCCTTTAAGAGGCATTCAAATGTGTGAATACACTTAACGAAGCCAGAGAACTATTGAAAACTGTGGATGAGGTGTGCCTGTTGACTAATTTGGTTATTTTCGTTTAAGCCCTATTCATTTAATTTAGAAATTGCAATGTACATTAATCAAGGGTATTTTAGAATCTCCTAAAATTATAAATATAAATATAAATCTATATCCCTGTAAATTTAGATTCACATGTTCTTCCGGAATATTATCATTATTCTTGAAACTCTTTTTTATACTTAGCATTTACATCCAAAAGTTGAATATGAAGTTCTCACTAGTTTCACTCGCTGCCCTACTAGGTACCGCTTCTGCTTTAACCAACTCTACTTCAGCATCATCCACTGTTGCACCATCTTCCGCACCATTACCAACCCCATGGTGTGTTGGTTTCTTAGATGGTGATGAACCAAAGTTCGAAATTCACATCCCAAGTGGTTTACCATTCAATAACTTCAACATTTTGTCATTAGATGATGCTTTCCCATTCGACCCGGTTGCTAACGGATTATCTCTATTAAGAGGTAACGTCCTTTCTCCTTGGTCCGGTCCTGGTATCACTGATGATTCAACTTCAGCTGAAATTGACTTCAGTTTCTCAGGTTCATTCTCAGCTGATCAACTTATCTTTGCTGCTCTTGCTAATGTTAACGGTGCTCCAGGTACCTACACAGGTTCCTTCGCTTTGACCTTGGACCCAAGTGGCTTGAAAAGAGAAGAAAAAGTTTATTACTTAACAGCAACGGTCGTCATTCCAGCTTCTGGTTCATCCGCAGCTTCAAGTGGTCTAAAACCTACTGTCACCGTTACTGGATCTGCATCTGTTACAACTTTGACCAGTGGTGGTAGTACATTTGCTACCGGTGTGACCACTGTTAAAGACGGTACTACTTTTTACACCACATACTGTCCAACTTCTGATGTTGCTACCTACACCGCTGTCCCAGTCTCCACTATTCAAACAATTTACTCAACCGTTGAATGTGTTGCACCATCTACCACCATCATTGTCACATCTAACGGTGAGTCATCTACTATTGTTACAGGTTACACCAAAGTTACCGAAGGTACTACTGTTTACACTACTTACTGTCCATTAACTTCTGAATCAGTTACCACCATCTATGAGACCACTCAAGTTGCTTCTGAAGGTGAAGCTGTTACTTTATACTTCACTACTACATCAACTGTTGCTGCTGGTACTGCTACATGGACCACTGAGGTCACAACCTCTGGTGTCTATGTTGAAGTTCCAACTAGTACATCTGCACCTGAAACCACTTTAGGTTCAGTTACTGTTCCAGCTGTTACTGGCTCTGCTACTGGTTCTGTCTCAGTCTTGACTGGTGGTGCAAACAAACTTTCCGCTGGATTGTTCGGTGGTATTGCCTTTGCTCTTGCTTTACTATACTAGATGTCTTTCCATCCGTTAAAAGCAAGACATCCCTTTATAGACAAGATTCATGATTTGAATCAACAACATCATTACTGATTGCAACTTTTCCTAAGCTGGATCTTTTGTACATAGTCGACGAGATTTCTCTGTCGAACGGTTCCTTTTGAAGTTTTTCGTGGTCGAATAACTTTTCAATATTTACTTCTTCAAACGTTTCAGGATTGCATTTAAATTGCCTCCATTTCCAGACTTATACTTTTTAGTATAACTCATTAATTTTCTTTATCCCATTTTGAGGGATTGACTTATTTCTACTGATTGCTGCCGTCAATTATTAAGATATAGGGCCCATAATCTAATATTTTATAGGAACCCGAACTGCAAAGACTTGAAATTTCTCAGGTTTTCACTATATTCATAGATCGAATCCAAATTTTTTTCATTATAACTATTGAAACATTATTGATAAATATATTTGTATGTTGAGAAACAAAGTGTAGTTTGTGCCATGCGGATTTCGAGATGAGGTCACGTTAATGAACTGGCCACTTGATTGTAAATTATTGCCTTTGAAGTAGTTTTAAACAGATTTTTCGAAGGAAAAGTTATCATACCAGCTGCCTTTTATTCTGATACATCATGCTGATGCTCAATGTTAATAATTTTGACAATCAGTACTAATCCTAATACAACTTGAAATAGATGATACATTTTTGGGCAAAAGCTAGATTGTTGCCAGAATGTAGCATGCTCCCATGTTATAAGCAACGCCAATTTTTAGGTTTTGAATTTGGCTATATTATTTAGGGTGGCTGATAAATAAGAAATTAGTGGCTAAGCTGACCTAAATTATGTGTCGTTGCGTGGTAAGTCTAAAGTACTAAGCACGAAAATTGGTGAGAGCCGCGCTGCGCAAGAGTTCCAAGCTTTTAGGCTCTCTGGAGTAGCTGAAAGTTGAAACTATAGAGTGACAGCAAAATGACCACCGAAAGATATCAAGACATGAGATAATGTCATATATTCCTGGCTATATATAATCAAACAAGTTATCACATCACTTTAGTCCTTCAGTGCTCCATTTGTTAGTTCAATAATGAACAATTCTGTATCACGCAATCTATCAAATCGATCGTCTATTGCCGGTGATAATCCGTACTCACAACACAATTATGGTATGTTTTCTTTGATCTAATATCCCATTTAACAGCCAACTAACAAATAATCCATTATTATATGTTTACGCAGATCTAAGAGTTCAAGACCAGTATAAGTTTTTCAATAATCAAAACCAGCGACAGCAACAGCAAACACCTCCTCCTGCTGTAGACATCCGTTCTCGATCATTTTCATCATTTTATGAATCTCGGTTTCCATTGTATGGTTCGGATTGGTCGACGACAAGAGACTCCGAAACTGCAAAAGTTGCCGTAAGTACATTTAGAGAAGATTATACAAATAGAATTGAGATAATTTATGGGTATCCCAACTATTTGAATGAAGAAGACAGAGAAGACAGAGCATTGATTGACAGCTGGGATTTTGTGAAAGGATATGAAACACCTGTGAATTATCCTGTTACTCAACTCCAATGGGATCCATCTATGTCATTAGGTTATTCCAGCAAAGACAGGTTAGCCACTAGCTCGGAATGCTTAAGGGTCTATGAGGTAGAAGAAGTTGACACAAGTTCAGACTCGCCGTCGACGACGCTCAGCAATAATATCAGCGTTAATCATAATAATAATAATAATAATAATAATAATAATAATAATAATAATAGCATAACAAATAAGAACTTGTCTGGAATCCCAAGGTCGAGATTGGTTGAAAAGATGGCGTTGACTAACTCCAAAACGAAAAACTTTAATCAACTACCACCATTGACTTCGTTTGACTGGAATTACGTTGACCCAAAACATGTGATAACGTGCTCCATTGATACAACTTGTACATTATGGGATCTCTCAAGAGGTTCAGGTGTCGCCAAAACCCAACTCATTGCGCATGATAGTGAAGTTTTTGATGTGAAGTTTTTATTTGGAGATAAGTATGTATTCACAAGTTGCTCCAACGATGGCTCAATTAGAGTATTTGATCTAAGATCTTTGGAGCATTCAACAATAATTTATGAACCTCAAATGACTAGACCGTCGATAGTTAATGAAGTTCATACATCAGGTCCGGGCCCTGATGGGACGTTTTCTCATAGGGCCTCGTTTTCAGCACCGCAGCCAACACCACTGTTAAAGCTAGCAACATCAAATTACAATGCTAATCATATTGCCACCATTGAAGCTCATTCAAACAAAGTAATGATATTGGATCTAAGATATCCGGGAACACCAATTACTACGTTGCAACATCATAGTGCTGCAATCAATTCAATAGACTGGCATCCAACTAAAAACGTACTAGCCAGCGGCTCTGATGATTGTCAAGTGTTGATTTATGACATGAATTCGATTGAAGCTACAAGCAGTCGTAAGAGTTTTTCGTCATCGACTTTGAGTTCAAAGAACACAGACACTCGTCTTTCGTTAGACTCGAATCCGACTGAGTCCATACCCGCTTTGGGCTTCTTTGATGATATGGAAGTGAACAATATTACATGGAATAGTGAAGGTGATTGGATTGGTGTCAATAGTGGTAGAAGAATGCAAGCTGTGAAGCTTACTATTTAGGAATGAACGACAAATTTTGGGTCCTTGATCATTTCGATATGCTTATTGAGTTGTCAATCCAAGCAGGTGGGGAGGATCGGTTCTTCAATATCAGTATTTACATACTCTACGAAGTAGATCTTCATATTTAGTATCTTCTTCATTTTAATATAATTAGTAGTTCGTGATATTGTGTGTCTCACTACACTGACCTTAAAATCTCCCGATCGTACTCTTACCCAAATTGACTCATTTTCAGTATTTGAACTTCACAAGTTCAGGTTTTATATCAGTTTACAGACCAGGCATGAGGTACACAACATTACACAATAAAGTTAAACGTGAAAACATACATCGTTGCGCATTTAAAATGGATTTTCAATGTAGGTGTTGGTTACTTGAAAACAGGGAGAAGACTGGAGCTTCTAACTATCAAAGCGTATCAAGTTATAACACTTTACGCAATACAATTGATTCCTGCTGATTGACTGGATCTAGTCTTTGAGTTATTTATTTAACGTTCGTTTGGAGGTAGTCAATTTAGTGAACAAAATCAGTTGGTATCAAAGATTAAACGCCGATGAGCTGGGTATGAAGGTGGGCAGAGTCAGATATATGAAGAAGTCATTTTGACTCTCTCAGGCTTATCCTCCACCCGTGGTACATACTACATACCTACTACATAGTACATACTACATACTACGAAGTTCGTTCGAACTACAAGGCCTACTAGATGTGTGTCATGTGAGACGATGTGAGTGGCCAGAGATGATAATTGATCCCGCCGCCCGCGGTGATTAGTGAGGGTTTTTCATTAACACTTAAGTGCCCCCCCCCCCCCCTTGGGGAATCCAGATTTCACGTACGTCTTGTCTCTCCGGTTTGACTCTTACAACGCTATTCTGACTCTTGAACCACCAGCGACCTGGGACAACAGAGTCAGAATAGCGTTGTAAGGTAAGAGTCAGGTCTCTTTAAAAAGTGTACACATGTGTGAAAATTGTAGAAATGCTTGATCTAGTTTATATATAAAGAGAGGTATCTCTTGTAATTATACTTGAATTAAAATTTGCTTTCCTTATGTAAATTTTGATTCACATTCAATTATAGATCATCGTAGGCTTATTATTCACATCATATAACAGTAAGTTTATTCAATGCACCATGATAAGAATTTAAGAATAACGGGGACTCATCGCGCGTTCTTATCAGGAAAAAAAAATAATGGCTGATCAGGCGTACTGTTTTTTTCTTTCTTACAACTGTACGATGTTGTCGATATGGAGACAGTGATACAATCAATCTCCCGATCCCAATCAACAACTAAATACTAATAGAAATGCAATTGTACTAACATACATTATTTCATCTGCTAATCGGTGAGTTTACAAATATTTAAGAATGTTAAAATTATCTGTGACCAGAACTACACGTTCCTTAGCCAGGGCTAAAAGTTTAACCTTTCAAAATGCTTCTTTAAGAATTCCTCTTTTTGCTAGAATGAATTCAACGATAAAGGCAGATATATCATCTTTCAACTATGCTACTTCCTATAATCCTTCCAAGACTGGCTTGGAGACTTTGGATACTTTTGCAAGAAGACATTTAGGTCCTAATCCATCCGAAGTTGATGAAATGTTAATACACGTTGAATCATCAAATCTTGAAGAGTTTATCAAAAAGGTTGTGCCCGAGTCTGTCTTGGTTAGAAGACCATTGAAAGTTCAGCCAGCTAAAGGGTTCACAGAAACTGAAATGATCAATCGAATGAAGGAACTCGCCTCTAAGAATAAAGTCTTGAGATCTTATATAGGAAAAGGTTACTATGGTACTATTTTACCACCTGTCATTCAAAGAAACCTATTAGAGAATCCAGCTTGGTATACATCTTATACTCCATATCAACCTGAAGTTTCCCAAGGTAGATTAGAAAGTTTACTCAATTTTCAAACTATAGTCACTGATTTAACTGGATTGCCAGTTGCCAATGCTTCTCTTCTAGACGAAGGGTCAGCAGCGGCAGAAGCAATGATCATGGCTTTCACCGGATTGAAAGGTAAAAAACCTAAATATTTCATAGACCTTAATACTCATGAACAGACTATTGCAGTTTTAAAGTCCAGATCAAAGACCTTGGGTATTGAGTTGGTTTTTGCCGATTTACAATCATCAGAAGGCATTTCACTTTTGAAATCAAATGAAAGTGAATTATGTGGTGCTTTAGTTTCATATCCTGGTACGAACGGTTCCATTGGATCTCTGAAGAACTTGATTGAAGTTTCATCAATTGTTCATGAAGCAAAAGGTCTGTTTGCAGTTGCATCGGATTTAATGGCTTTAACATTACTTCATCCGCCATCTTCCTTTGGTGCTGATATTGTATTAGGTTCCACTCAGAGATTTGGTGTCCCAATGGGTTTTGGAGGTCCTCATGCAGCTTTTTTTGCTGTTACTGAAAAGTTACAAAGAAAAATGCCAGGTAGATTAGTTGGTGTTTCGAAAGATAGACTAGGGAATCAAGCTTTAAGATTGGCTTTACAAACTAGAGAACAGCATATTAAGAGAGAAAAGGCTACTTCAAATATTTGTACGGCACAGGCATTATTAGCCAACCTAGCTGCTAATTATGTTGTTTATCATGGAGCACAAGGTTTGAAGAACATTTCAACAAGAATTCATGGATTGACTACCATCCTAGCGAATGCAATCAAGGATAACTCCACACATGAAATACTTAATAGTGATTGGTTTGACACATTGAGTATACAATTATCAAGTAGTGAATCTGCTGATCAGATATTAGAAAGAGCTGTTTCACAATATGGTATCAACTTATATAAAGTGAATGATTTTCAAGTGCAATTATCTTTAGATGAAACCGTTACAAAACAAGATGTGTCCGATTTGGTTGAGTTATTTACTGGTGATAGAGGTTCTATTGATCAAATTTCAACATTACCACAATTTCCTGAAGAATGGACAAGAAAGGATGAAATCTTAATTAACCCTGTTTTCAATACATATCATTCTGAGACTTCTATGTTAAGATACTTGTACAAGTTGCAACAAAAGGATGTCTCACTAGCTTCGTCTATGATCCCATTAGGCTCATGTACAATGAAATTGAATTCAACCGTTGAAATGATTCCAATAACATGGCCTGAGTTTGCGAATATTCACCCTTTTGTTCCAAGAGATCAAGCTAAGGGTTATTTGGAGTTAATTCAAGAATTAGAAGAAGATTTGGCTGATATTACAGGTTTTGCTAAGACTACATTAATGCCAAATTCAGGAGCTCAAGGTGAATATACAGGTTTGAGTGTTATTAGATCATACTTAGAAAGTAAAGGCGAAACAGATAGAAAAATAGTTTTAATCCCAGTTAGTGCTCATGGAACTAATCCCGCTTCTGCTGCAATGGCAGGTTTGAAAGTTGTCCCTGTTAAGTGTTTAACTAATGGTAATTTGGACTTGGAAGATTTGAAATTGAAAGTTGATAAGCATTGCAATGAACTAGCGGCTATCATGATTACATATCCATCAACTTATGGTATGTTTGAACCTACTATTAGGGAAGCATGTGCATTAGTTCATGGAAATGGTGGACAAGTGTACCTAGATGGTGCAAATATGAATGCACAAGTTGGTTTAACATCACCTGGTGACTTAGGTGCTGATGTGTGCCATTTGAATTTGCACAAGACATTTGCTATTCCTCATGGTGGTGGAGGACCGGGTGTTGGTCCGATTTGTGTTGCTGATCATTTGAAGGATTTCTTGCCAAAGCATCCAATTGTTCCAACTTCTAACGCGGTCGTTGGAACCGCGATTGATCCTGTTTGTTCGGCTCCATTTGGCTCAGCTTCAATCTTGCCTATCTCATACGCATATATCAAAATGATGGGTGGTGAAAATATTCCATATTCTTCAGTGATTGCCATATTGAATGCTAATTATATGATGTACAGACTGAAGAAAGAATATGATATAATGTTCTTAGGTTCTAAATCTGCCTCAAACGAAATCAGATACTGTGCGCATGAATTTATTATTGATTTAAGACCATTCAAATCTGTTGGAGTTGAAGCAATAGATGTTGCTAAAAGATTACAAGATTATGGATTTCATGCTCCTACGATGTCATTCCCTATTCCGGGAACATTGATGATTGAACCAACCGAATCTGAAGACTTGCCTGAACTGAACAGATTTGTTGACTCGATGATCTCAATAAGACAAGAGATTAGAGATATTGAAGAAGGGAAATCAAATGGGAAATTATTGAAGAATGCTCCTCATTCATTAAGAGATTTGTTAGAGACTAGTGATGATGAATGGGTTGATAGAGGTTATTCTAGACAACAGGCCGGGTATCCTTTACCATTCTTGAAAGGCTTCAAAACATGGCCTAGTGTTTCTAGAGTTGATGATACTTACGGAGATATGAATCTGTTATGTACATGCCCTTCGGTTGAAGAAGTTGCGGGTGAGCAATAATGATCTTGCGATCGTTAGATCTTGCCCTTTCGTAACTCTATTTCTTTGCATTATAATTATATAAATCATTTTTGGCTTTCCGTTATTTCCTTGCGAAAAATTGTACATTATTACTTCTAACTCATTTTGATTTCATTACTATTATCGCTGTGTAGTGTTTAATACTTGGTTACGAACAAAATGAATCGCCTGTATTGAGTAATATATAAAACGTGCATATATTGAATGACGATAAATAAATAAATAAATGAGTAAACTTTATGGAAGTTATATCAAATAGAATTAAAGTAGCTATCTGTCAACTTCACCAAAGACCAAATCCATAGTACCAATGATAGCAACTGCATCAGGTAACAAATGACCTCTTGCAATATGATCAAAGGCTGCTAAATGAGAAAACCCAGGAGCTCTAATTTTACATCTATAAGGTCTTTCGGAACCATCACTAATGACATAAACACCCATTTCACCCTTAGGTGCTTCAATAGCAGTATATGTCTCTCCTGGTGGGACTTGATAACCCTTAGTGAATAATAAGAAATGATGTATCAAAGCCTCCATATCATTTTTCATTAGTGATTTAGAAGGAGGAGAAACTTTGAAGTCTTCGACTTTGACTGGTCCAGCAGGCATCTGATTTATACATTGCTCTATGATTCTTAGAGATTGTCTAAATTCAACCATTCTAATCAAATAACGATCATAACAATCACCCCTCGTTCCAACAGCGATATCGAAATCAACTAAATCGTATGCATCGTAAGGCTGGGCTTTTCTAATATCATAAGGTATTCCGGATCCTCTCAACATGACACCCGATAATCCATAATTTAAGGCATCTTCTGCAGTCACGGTACCAATATCAATGGTTCTTTGTTTCCAGATACGATTATCTGTTAATAATTCTTCAGTTTCATCGATTCTATCACCGAATTGGGTGGCCCACATATAAATATCATCAAGTAAACCGAAAGGTAAATCTTGAGACACTCCACCGGGTCTATAGTAAGCAGCATGTAATCTTGCACCCGAGACTCTTTCATAAAATTCCATCAATTTCTCTCTCTCCTCAAAACCCCATAAGAAGGGAGTTAATGCACCAACATCCATAGCATGTGTTAAGATTGACATTAAATGATTCAGAATTCTTGTGATTTCACCAAACAATGTTCTAATATATTTCGCTCTGATAGGAACTTCGATATTTAATAACTTTTCAACAGCCAGAACGAAAACTTGTTCATTTGTCATCATGGAAACATAATCTAATCTATCAAAATAAGGTAGCGCTTGCATATAAGTTTTGGTCTCAATCAATTTTTCAGTACCTCTGTGTAATAAACCAACATGGGGATCACACCTGATAATTTCTTCACCATGTAACTCTAAAATTAATCTTAAGACACCATGAGCTGCAGGATGCTGAGGACCAAAATTTAAAGTGAAATGTCTAATTCTATTTTGTCTTGTTGGGAAAGCAGGAGAATCTTCATTATGCAAATCCCAAGTTTCCCATTTATGAGATTCATTAATAAAATCTTTATAATTACCCATTGCGGAATTAACTTCTATATTAATTGTAGACGGGAAATGTTCATCTTCACCAGAAAACTCAGGAGGTCTATCCCCTCTTTCTCTAATTTGATAAAAATCATTATCATCAGCTTTTTGTTCGACACCAATTCTTTTATCAGGATCCGATGATTCTTTAAGATAGTTTGAAGTATTGAAAAATTTATTTTGAATTAAATTATTAGAAATATTGAATCGTGATGGATTGACAAGAGATCTTGATAATCTGTTTGACCTCAACTTAGAGAATCTCAATCTTGTCGCTAGCATTTTCAATTAGCAAGCAAAAAAACACAGAAACAAAAAAAACTTGAATCTCTATATTATATTATATTATAATATATGTTTGAACAGATTAAGCTAAATTTATGATCAATTGTAAGTTGTGTCTGATCTTTGAACATAACTAATTACTTAAATTTAATACGAGGGATAGAATTAGTCTTTTCGTTTCCCCTCATTTTTTGTTCTGTAAATTGGGAATTGTAAGTATGTGGCTGGATAGGTGGCTGAATATGTGGCTGGCATTAATATTTAATATTTACTAAGAGTTCGGTAAAAGTAAGTATTTTTACCCGGATTTTGAATTTAGGCACTTTCCAGGATGTTTTTAAGGCTGTGTTTTGAGGAAAGAATTTGAGTTCGATTTCATTTGATTTCATAATATTCTACGTAACTATTAAGTAATATTCAATGCATTGATTATTAAGCTAGATAATAAAGTCCTTGTTTACATTTTGTTTGTTTACCTTTCAAACTGACACTAATCTCAGGTCATTGAAATGTCTTACCTTAACTCAATTTTACTCAAATCTAGAACTTAAATCAACTAAACCGTAGAGAGAACATTTAGATTTTAGATGATGTATTAAATAATCGAAAAACATGTATTGTATATGTCTGTATTTGAGAAACAAAATAAATCATACCACAAAATGGTTGTCGCAATCACAAAAATGAATTATTTCTTTTATAGCTTCCTTCCTTCTTTTGACAACTTCAAAAATTGACTGGACCTTATTTAATTTGTGATAAAGCTACTGAAAATATTTGAGAAAAGAATCAAGGGAAAATAATCAAAGCAGATAGTGGAATCATGAAACCAACTGTTATATAACAAACCCGTCTTTATTTCTCTGTTGAAATTTACAAAATGAATATTGCAAAAACGTCAATATTTTACTAATGTTTCATATTTTCAATGTTCAAGCTTACATTAAACGTTTATTGTCTAACATTTGTTTATTATTCTGTCTTTGATAATTCTGATCCACTAACATTAGGTGCTTACATAAACATATAAGTATTTAGTATTTAGTACTTAGTATTTAGTATTTACTTTTAGTATTTAATATTTATTATTCAATATTTAATATTTATTATTTATTATTTAGTATTTACTATTTAGTATTTAGTATTTAGTATTTAGTATTTAGTATTTACTATTTAGTATTTAGTATTTAGTATTTAGTATTTAGTATTTAGTATTTAGTATTTAGTATTTAGTATTTAGTATTTAGTATTTAGTATAGTATTCAGTATCAATAGTTGTACCGCCCCAATTATCGGGCCTGAATTTCCTCCGTCTACGGGAAGATTAAACTTACGTAATCACTAAGATCGGGATGCCCAAACGAGAAAGATGCGATCAAAAAACAGAAACGTCTATGGTTACCGAGATCCAGGTTGATAAGAGATCTGGTAGATCTAAGGGCTACTTAAGGAGATTACTTCGCCTGCTCTGCTCTGAGTTCACAAATTATAAAGAACAAACTTGTTTCATTATTCAGATAAATTTGGTAGAAATTGCTTGAAAACAAAACAATCTTACTCAATTCTTATAATTACACAAAAAATGACTGAAAAAGCAAAAGTTTTATTAGTGGGAATGGGAGGTGTTGGTTCCATCGCCGCCTACGGGTTGGAATACGGTGGGAAAGCCGAAGTTACGGCTGTTCTTAGATCTGATTATCAACTTTTAGTCGACGAGGGTTTTGAATTAAACTCATTTGACTACGGAAAGATTGATGTATTCAGACCAACCCATATTACCAAATCTGTTGAAGAAGCCCAAGAGAAATACGGTCCATTCGATTATGCTGTTTTCTCAATGAAGAATGTTCCAGATGTTTACCCACTTGACTCATTGATTGAGGCGATTTACCACAAAGATCTAGGAATTGTCCTATTACAAAATGGTTTTGGTATTGAAAAGTCAATATTTGCGAAGTTCCCAGAAGCATACGTTATTTCAGGTGTTACCATGATTTCATCTACATTGTACGGCCGTGTCGTCAGTCAAGTTGCCACTGATCATGTTAGATATGGTGCTTATGACAATGGCAGAATTCCCTTTGAATTACAAGAAGAAAAAGCTAAGAAGTTTGTCACCATTTATCAAACTGATAAAAATGATGCTGACTTCGACCCTCAACCTAACTACACAAGATGGAGAAAACTTGTTTACAACGCCACTATTAATTCCACTGGTGCTCTAACTGATTGTGATATTGGTAGAATCGAAGTGTTTGGCGGTATGGATACTATTGTTAGACCAGCTATGAGAGAAGTTCTTGCAATCGCCAAGTCAGACGGTGTCGAATTACCAGAATCGATTATTGAGTTCATGATCAGATCTGATGACCCGGAATGGTACTCACCATCAATGTTGGTTGACATAAGAAAGGGTAATTTTGTTGAATATCAAGTCATTATAGGTAATGCTTTGAATGTTGCTAAAGAAAATAACGTTCCTGCTCCAGTTTTAACAGTGTTATACAACTTACTACACTTGGTTCAAATGAAAACTCAAGAGAAGAAAGGTAGATTTGTCTTGCCAGAAGAAAGACCAGTTCCTAAAGATAATTATAAAATCGAATACAAGTGGTAAGCAATCAGTAGTCCGAAGACAGCTGAAGTTGCAACAATTTGTGACGACGATGCCGCTTATAGATACGCAAACAGCTTGCTGTTGATGCTACTCGTATCTCAATTTTTTTTGTAGAACTAGGAATTAGATACAAAAATATATCAATAAATAATCAGCTTGAAGCTTACTTTAACCTAAAAGCGGCTATAATAGTTTAGCAGAGCAAACTTTTAAAGCTAGAAAAAATCGATGTTGTAGAAACTCACGTAGTACGCATTGCGTATCATATATAAAATGAGTAAAATGAGTAAAATGAGTAAAATGAGCCCAGTGAAAACATTAAATAATAAATATTAAATAATAAATAATTAAAGACAGATCTCATGTGCCAAATTTCAATGACGTAACAAGTGCTTAAGCGCAGGGGAACGCGATTACTTTGTGTACTTTTTCCAATTGCAGATGGGAGGATGTCGATCTTGGCTATTAATAGTAGAATCTTTGTAAAGTATTTTCTAATACTCGTGTTCATCTTTGTACCTGATTTTGAAGTTAATGTGTTGTCATATACATATATCAGATCATTCAGGTTAATATTCAAGGTTATTGCTACAACTATTGAATAAGCTACGACGATTGTCAAAGGTGTCACCAGACTTCTCAGATTTGTATCTGTGTGTGTTGTCTGTTGCCAGGTCCCAGAACTCTTCACCTCATACATTATACGTTGAACTAGCGTTACCTCAATTATAACTTTTGTCTGAAAGTCACTTCATATCACATTGTCTTCATTCTAGTCTAGGGCAACACTCATTTCATTTTATTACGATTTTATATTGAACAATGTATGAGTCGGCCCACTTGAAAAATAACGCTAATAGTGAGAGCACGTTTACACCATCAGATACCTCGCCATTGGGCAAATTTGAGAGTGCTACTCTAGATACCAGAAGAACTAGTGTTTTGTCAACAGATTCTGCTTCCACAACAGGTAGATTGCTGGATAAATTAGAGCTTACAGACGATGACTGGTCCAGTATCGCTGAAGAATCATCATCCCAGTTAGCACCAAATTTTGAGACCATGAATCTCAACAACAGTGCATTTAACTCAACCAACTCAACCAACTCTGTTCCAGCTAGTAGGTTTAGATCTTTGAGACCCATGTTGATGAGTCAGAAAAAAAAAACACACAAAAATTCTGCAGTCGAAACTGCTGTTTCGTTTGGTTCAACGGTTAATCAAGTTAAGAATCAAACACCTTTATATATAAGCAGACAGCCAACAAGGGAGTCTATTAAATTGGACCTTATAGATTCGGAAACGCTTTTTGAAGATCAAGACACAACGATTGCAGAAAATGATGACATTGATTTTTCACACTCTAATAATACTACCATGACCTCTGTTGTTGATGGATGTAAGACTGACCGGCTGAGCTTCACAGCAGGTGACGATTCCCCTATCATACAACCGTCTACGCCGGTTCTACAACATGATCAGGACTTTCCACACCATGTGAATAATCCAAGTCAGTACGAAATCAAGGCTCCCGTCGGTTTTTCTCACATACAAGTGAATCCAGCCTACATGGTGGATATGAACAAATCTACCCTCAGAGAAGGACAGCATATGCATTCCTTGTCAAATCCAAGTGACATTTCCTTGTTTGGAAAACTTCACACCAGAAGTCCCAGATCTCCACTGACAAAAACGTTTCATCATGTTTTCTATCATGCGACAGCGCCAGCAGCAATTGCACCAGTTGAACCAGCATCCCCAGTTAATTCGAGCTATGCTAATTCAAAAACACCACCGTCAACTCCTCGTCAACCCTCTTTTACTGTATTAACCGAGTCATCCAATAATGATGCAATGCTCAGCTATAATGTTAGTCAACCAAATCGAGCACATCATAGACAACTCTCCCACCAATTACCTTCAGACACATACTCTTATGATCCAACCTATCACATCCCTCTTGATTACAGAGAGCCTGGTGCTTTAACTCGTACACCATCTGCTCCTTCGTTATTCAAGTCAACCAAACCTTCTCAGGCACCGCCACAAGCCCCAATGGATCATACTAGTCATAATCCAAGAGCCAACATATTCCTCCCTCACCGTGTCTCAAATAGTGGTGGCCGTGGACCGTCAACGCAACCTCATAAACAATCAGCGGGCAACATTCAACCTAGAATGTTCACGGCGCCGGTCACCACATCGGACGTATCTTCCAGCAAGGCCTTGCAGAACTCACACCCATATGCTGCTACTCTTCTACCACTAATTTATCCTCACGGACGTCATCTCTCTCACAGTCAGCGAACTCAACCCAATGTGTCGGTTAAATACAACATTCATCAAACTGCCTCTAATACGCAAACTCCCCACACACCCAAGTATGATAAACAGTCAAATAATAATGCTTTGAATCAACCGGAGGGAGCTGTCACCGATTTATTTGACCTCCAGAAACCAACTTCTGTACTGACGCCAGAATCCCGAGTTGCCATGGCAATTGCTTTGCGAAAATCAGGCCAGAGTCGTGATGCTGCATATCAGCTTCAAATTGCGGCCAATCAGGGTTCTATTGAAGCTATGCTTTTTTATGGATTGAGCTTGAGATACGGATATGGGCTAAGAAAAGATATATCATTGTCATTTTTTTGGTTATGCAAAGCCGGAGACGTTGACCCTAAAAAGGAAGGTTGTGTTAAGTTTGATATAGACCCTCAACAACTTCTTACGCAGCTTAAGGTCTCCTCTTCAGCGGGCTCAGCAAATTCATCATTATCAAGTGGTTCAAGCTTGTCAAATTCTCCAATTATGAGAGCCCAAGAACCTCTGTGTTCAATCTATTATGAAATTGGGCAAGCGTATATCCATGGCTGGGGGTGCGAAAGGGATTTGGTACAAGGCTTGGAATTTACTGAAAAGTCAGCTTCAATGGGCTACACTGATGCAATGTGCGAGGCAGGTACTATGCTATGCTCTAATAGTGGAAAGAGGTCCAAGAAAAAAGTGCCAGGAAAGAAGAAGGATATGATAAGAGCAGCTGCCTGGTTTAGGTTGGCTGAGAAGTGTGGTGTTGAACTGATTGGAAGTGCCTGGATTTACAAAGAAAAATACATGTAGCTCTAGCTTCATGTCTATGTTTTATGATGACATGTATTCCTATTTACCGGATGTATAAATATGTAACATTGAATGGGCCAATAACTAATGCCATGAATAATAAATATTGAACATTAAGTTATCTTTCATCCCTAATTGTTGAACGTATATTTGCCACTGGGCTCCACTATGTGAATCCAATATTAAAATTAATCAAAAGTTGATACTTATATTTATACAAATTCTTATAAATTGTAATATAAAGGTTATTAGTGTCTTGGATTATGGTTCAATTTGGGAGTACAAACCATGCTCAAAGCTTTTACGGTCCTTATGTACTTTCAAACTCAGCTCAACGTTAAAGCCATTGCTTAACAGAGCTTGGACTTCCTCTAGCTGTAAACTACCCAATTCTGGATACGAAAAATAAACAAAGATGAAAGAAATAAATGTTATACCACTGAACAATAAGAATGTTCCACATGGAGTTAAGAATTGCAGGAGAGTCAAGAACGAAGAAGATATGATCATTGAACCCAGCCAGTTAGTTGTAGTTGAACAAGAAGTACCAACACCTCTTACAGATTGAGGAAACAACTCGGATTGTTGCCAAGGGACATTACCAAGACCAACAGCATAGAATGCAACAAACGAAACTATACCGAACATAACTAAGCATCCCCATTTATCAAGCCTTGTGCTCAAAGCAACATCCGAAACTACCGAAGTTGTTCCTTGACTAACATCGATATTCAAGTTCTTGAAAGCTAGAGCACAAATAATCTGAGAGACCATTAGTAAAGGCATTGAAATAAGTAGTATTCTGCGCCGCCCCACTTTGTCAATTACAAACAATGCAACCACAGTGAAAACAAAATTTGTACCTGCAACTATACAGCTGACGCCGGTCGAGTTATTATATCCAACCATTTTGAAGATAATTCCCGAAAAGAACATTAGTGAGTTGAATCCTGTCAACTGTTGAATTGCCTGGAGACCACATGCAATAATCAATGCTCGTTTGTTGGAGCTGACAGAGAATAATTCACGAAACGAATTTTTCACTTTTTCGACCTCAGACTTTCCCGGAACCAATGAGTTCAAAGCTTGCAATTCAGCAACATAAGATTCAATCAATACATCTGGAGCATCAATGTAGACTTTCTTGAGAACATTGGAAGCCTCCTCGTGCGATCCTTTTGAAATCAAATATCTGGGCGTATCAGGCAGGAAAGTAAATGCAACCAGTTGAATTAGACAAGGCACTAACGAAAGCGCAATTATGTACCTCCACCCAGAATTAAGATGGCTAAATGCAGCTCCAATCCCATATGCAATTAGTTGCCCACCTGTTATGGCCAAGCAGTTTACAATCACCAATCTTCCTCTGAATTTCCCGGGCGCTAGTTCACTTATATATAGAGGAGCAATCAAGGAGCCGATACCCACACCAAAACCCATAATGAAGCGTCCTAAAATCATCATTCTCACAGTATTTGTAAGAAATTGAAAAAGGGCGCCGATTGCAAACAAAACGTTACATAACACAACCGTTTTTTTCCTTCCATAGATGTCTGCGATCATACCAGCAAAAATAGAGGCGATTAGCGCACCAAGTGACGTGGCCGACGTAATCCATTCTTTCTCAGGAGTTGTTAATAGACGGCCATCTAGATCTGTTCCCACGGTCACTAGAACTGAAGAAATATATCCTGTATCGTAACCGAACATAAAACCCGATATGGAGGCCAGAAAAGTCAATGTCAAGACTAAGGGTGATGGGATAGATATCAATGAGTCAAGCTTTGCGAATCCCAGCTGTGAGCTGGCATTGCTGCTCAATAAATGAGGTCTCATTTGGTCTCTTTGGAATTCTAGTAAAAATGGCTCGTGCTGTTCAGAACAAGAATTTTCGATCAAATTGTTAGATGTGACTGAAAGATGCGTTATTGTATCGTCTGTGTCGTAGGTATAACCGTCGCCATTCTGTGATTTCATTGTAGTTGATCTGCTCATTCAAGAGCTTTATCAATCACTTGCTTATGACTTACTCTTTTCAAGTGTTGCAACAATGCACAAATAGTAAATAGTAAATAGTAAATTACTAAATAGTAAATACTAAATAGTAAGTATAGCGTTCAATAAAGTTCTGTGTTGCAACTCAAACTTTAAGACAAAGTCTTGTGAAGCCGCAGCCTTGGCTGTGGGGACTAACTTTATAACACTGCCACTGAACCGAAGATATAAGCGCCGGAATCTGGAATATTTACGAATAACTTTCGGACTACGTTTAAATGAGATTCATATGAGAAGTTACACAGAATATATTTGAAAGCATGTTTCACTAAGTTATATGCTTAATTTTGCTCAGATGGAATTGGTTCCTCGACAATGGTCTCTTGAATAACGATCTCTTCGTCATCACTGCTCAACACTCCATCTTCATCAGTATCTTCAAGCTCAGTCATTTCGTGTTCCAGATCAAAGGCAATAGACTTAGGTGCCTTGATCTCATACACAGCACTAGCTGTATCATCGATCTTTGCGAGCACGCATGTATATGCCAAACTCTTTAGTCTCAAAGTTGACTGGAATAATTCAGCAAGAACTTCAAGTTCACTCTCCATCACTTTTGATCTGTGGGTGTGGTCTTCACAGTAGAAAATATAAGTGTCAGGGGAACCCCAGCTAATGGTAGGATTATATATACTCATAAATATAGCTTCATCTGACCAAATAGGACGAACCGCTTCCTCCAACTCGTCTTTTGTAACACCAAAAAATATATCTTTGATAACAATTGCATTGAATATCTGCTCTTGGTCCTTCAGTTTGGATTCCCTTATAAGAACTTGCTGTTCCTTTTTGTGCTTTTCTCTTTCCTTCATTTTCTCTGTGGCAATAAGTGCCTCTGCAAGACTCAGTTGGGGAACCTTAGTGTTAGGACCTGTTTTGACAAAAACAGATCTTTTCGGCTCTTGATCTTGGGATTCACTCATTAACTTAAAGGATTGAGCAAGTTCGCGGATGAATTTTCTTTGAACATGTTTCATGGGCTGGAAGTGATGAGATGTCCTACCCAGTGAGCCGTTGATGAGTCTGTGAAATATGGATTCAATGCTCACACACCATGATCTCTGTTGAGAAAAAAGTGTCAACACATATGGTGAATAGGTATTCTCGGTGAGCATGAACTTTGCTAAGAAGTCATCGCTTATTAAACTGTCTGGACTAGTCTCTCTCTCAAGTTGGAAAGCATCTAGCAACAACTTGTTTCTCTTCTCTCTTTGACATTCCGAGTCACATTGTAAGTTTTTTCTATCTTTGCGAAACGCACAGACGATGTTCTGCGACATTCTTCTACAATCACAGTAAAGGGTAACCACTTCTTTGCAGGGCACAGATTCTTTGCATCTAAAAGGAGCATGGCATGTTTGCTTACAAGCATGCCCACAAACTCTTGTCTTTCCACAAATTTGCAAGCATTTAGTCTGACATTCCTTGGGAAGGTGGCAACTCTTTGTGCATGAATGACTTCCACAAGGTAAGCTCTTACCGCAAATAGTACCGCATGAAACACTTTCTTGGTAGCACATAACATTTTTAACTTCGATCGCTTTCTCACATTGGCAAACTCGAGTCAATAACAGTGTACATCTTGGACACTCTTTGTCATCGCCATGACAGTGGTGTATCTCTGCCCTGTGACCACATTTAGCTGGCCTCTGGCATTGATTTGGACAATGAGGAAGAACCATACCACATCTCACAGGCGCAAGAAGCAATGTCTTCCCACAATGACACACCAAGTCGTTGGATGACGATTCCAAACATGGGTTACATGGCCCAGCATGGCAAGTCATCTGACAGTAATGTTTCCCACAAGATAATAACTTATTGCAATCTCTTGTGCATAAATGACGGGCCTCTATTGTCATTTGTTCCTCGCTATTGCTAATATTGAGTAACTTCTTCCTGATTCCCTTTTGTCTTTCTCTTTCACGAACAGCAGCTATTGGTTCAAATTCACAACAACGTTCTAAGCATCTATGTCGTCTACAGTTCATCAACGCCTGGCATTTGTGCTTACATTCTGGTATATATCCTGTCTGATACAACGGGCATGCAATCAAATAACTTGAGTGATTGCATCGACACTTCACGTCAACTTTTTGATAACAGGGCGAGCATTCACCTTCATGACATAGATAAAAGCAGGCATGACCGCAACTTAATGTTTTAGCACAAACTGAACCACAGGTCGGTATTGGGTCCAAACATGATTGACGTGGCTTTCCCACTAACTCCTCAATTTGGTGCTTCCCGCAAGAGCAAGTATTGAGAACTGAAGGACTTGTTGGACACTCATGAATACCATTTGTGTGTGATTTTGGATGACAGGACTTTTCACACCTATGATTTCCACAATCCAGTAGATCTTCACAAATATCTTCACACTGGGTAGCCCCTATCCATACATGATCTACTTCTTCTGACTTTTTTGGTATTCTCTCGTGGCACTTTATGTATTCGTTGTCATGCTTTCCACAATAACAATTAACTTTAATTTCTTCGGTGCATTCACCGCACAATCCAGTGTGACACTTACGCTTACATCTATGCTGTCCACAAGGTAGAATATCACCACAAGTTTTTTTGCATGACCACCCATGGTTATATGGAGTAATAACACATGGTAACTGTTGTTGATCAGCCCCACAGTTACAGGTCATAACCGGCCCCAATGCAGTACATTTCTTAACGTGAGGCCCGGGGTGACACTCAAATGAACAGCCATGAATACAACCTTTCAGGTTGGCATTACATGTCTGACCGCAAGAATGAGGAGCGAATTGATTAACTTGAGGATTCACCAGTTTTCCACACCAGCATGTGTAACGTTTTGGAAGTGTGTTTTGAGTTCCGTTACATGAAGGACATCTCCACGATCTATCAGCTGCCGTGGACGATCCCCTTTTAGCCCAATCACGGATACAGTCAAGATCAAATGCTCTGGAGCAAAAATGACAAGACCATATCTTGGAATGGGCATCAATTTCGCCGGTACAGACAAGACAAGTATATGTACCACGCTGGATCTCCAAAAGAATAGTATTTGCGATATGTGCAGTTTCCTCGTTGCTCTCATCTTCGTCATCGCTTTCCGAATCAATTAACAGATCGTCATCACTTGAGGCGTCACTCGATAAGCAATGATATATTGTCTCATCAACTTCGCACATGTTGGCCTCAGTTTCAATGAATGGTGTTCGATCCGTACATGTGGAGGGCTCTGCTATCTTGGGCGCCTGTTCGTACTTTGGGTCTCCTGAGTTATCATATTTCCTCGCCAGCTCTGGCAAAGTTTCATTTTCTTTTGCTGGCATTGATCTATCAATGTTGTTGGGTTACTGGAGCTTTCAAATTGACAGTCAGCTGAAGTTTATAGTAATATATCGTAGTTGCTAATCTTTTTCAAGAATCTGTACTTGAAACTGTTGCCCAGTTTAAACCACAACGTACCTGTATCTGAGTCATCTTATACTATAAAATTTAAAATTATAAATAAATTCTAGATCCTCTAGGGCACTAACTTAGTGCACGTCTGAAAAATTTTGTTACTAGATATCCAACCTTTGTATTCAGGATTGTAGCCTTCCATATCAAGATTGGGCTGTGCCCACTCTTATTCACACCTTTATTTATACCTTCCCCTCACTATCCTCTCCCGTCTGGCTTCTCAATCCTGAGCTTAAGTTAATAAATAATATATAATAAATATCCTTTAAAGAAGTAATAAGGAATCATTGATTGAAACGCTCACATTGAATACCACTTTGCTCTGCTTTTATCCAGATTCTCCAAGGTTTTCAGTTTGATATTTTACTACTCAAAATGTCTATCTCACCTCCACCCCCACCTTCCCAGCAGTCAGTGCCTCGCTTGCACGATCCTTGGAAGAAAAGGTAAGTTTTGGATTTACAAGTAACTGAATATGAACCTTTCATCAAACGTTTTAAAACTAGTCAATAAGGGACCGGATGACTTGGCCATAGTTCAAGCTGATACGAAGTTCATATAATGGAAACAAATAGTGTTTGTATTGAATGGGTGTCTAATGATGGGATTACTAACATTTACTTTATGCAAATTTGCCTTTGTTACTTGATATTATAGAGATTCCTGGAGATATGAAGGTGTGTTTCATAAATCAAGAAGATTCAAGGGCTTGTTCCCTGGGATAGGAATTGGGTTTGGCGTCTTTTTGGCTGTTAGTATTTACGAAGATTACTTGGCACCTGCTAAAGACCATACACACCATTAGAGGATAACAAGATTTGTTAATTTTCATTAGTGTCTAAGGCACGTATTTATTTATTTATGTTTCTTTTGTTTCCTTTCGTTCAATTACTAAATGATCAGTGACTAATCAAAATGTTTACAGAGTATGAGTATATAGCGATTTACAAGGGAATCCCAACAGGGCGCAACTTTCAATGAAATAATCATTAACGTACTAATTATCAAATATATAGAGAGAAGTATACATGGGTTGTTATGAAGCAATTGTAAACTTTGTATTCTTCGTAAAAAGATGAAAAAGCTGGACATATAAGGAGATTATGATGTTCTTTCAGGTGATCTATCTCTATCCTTCTTTCCTTTAGTCTCTATCCAACAACTGTAATGATAAACTCTAACCTTCACTTTTATAGCGTTTCTCCAAATCCATTCACCCGAATGATCGTCAAATACTCCGACCAACTTTTCCCTGCAAACAGGACAAATCACATCATTATCGGAGTCATCAGGGACAGGAACAATTCTTTTGTTCAGTTCTTCTTCCGTCAAGACTTGCTTCAAGCTAACTTTGTTAATCTCAAGTCCGCCATCTTCGTTATCGAGGGACCCAATGATCTCATCTTCTTTGAAATCTGTCCATTTGGTATCACTCAAAAACCAGGCACGATTATGTATGTTTTTGGAAGCACCCTTCAACTTATTGTTCGTACGGAAATGCCAATCCAAATGTAACTGCTTTAGTTGGTAGCCTTCCGTAGTATTAGCGAACCTTTTTGAACAGTTAGAACATTGGTTTGGCTTCGTCTCGTAGATTAAGGAAATATCTTCACTAGTAGGCTTGTGAGCATTCAAGAACGACTGGCTTAGTTCAAAGGTCAATAGCAACGCCTCGGGATCAGAAGAGACTGCCTTGCTCTGCTGTTGCTGCTCGTTCAGTTGTTGCTGAATCGACAATTGTTGATGTTGTGGCTGTGACGACAATCCATCAAGGTTTGGAGCACCATTCGTGGAGGATGTCGAAGCCTTCTTCATTATACCTTGTAAGAAATCAAGATTAGATAAGCCCAAAATGTTTGGTTTACCCATGTTACTATTGTTACTGTTATTATTAAAGTTACTAGCTATGCCATTATTAACATTATTTGAATTCGGAAATTGTAGCTGAGGTAAAGGTTGCTGTGGTTGTTGCTGTGGTTGCTGTTGTTGTTGTTGATATCCTTGATTCTGTTTCTGTTGGACCATGCTGGTCATCAAGTTGAAGAATGTTTGCGCATTCACATTATTTAATGGATTTGGTTGCAGTGATTGTTTGGCTTGAACAGTCCCGTTTGACGGCGCGCCAAGTGATAATATACTTTGTAACTGCGATGTCGAAAGATTTGGAACTTGTGCTGGAAGTTGCCGTCCATGTTGTTGTTGATTTTGCTGTTGTTGTTGCTGCTGTTGTTGTTGTTGTTGTTGTTGTTGTTGTTTGAAGCTGTTCAATTTGTTCAGTTCATCATCTCTGATGGTTATTAATTGCTTTTTCACCACTTCTAACTGTTGTTGAGGTATCGGAGTAGGCTGGGTCAATACAGTCTTCAATTGTTGTAATAATTGAAATCTTTGAGCAGCCTTGTTGTCATTTGGCATCTGCAACAATCTTGAATTCACTAAATTCTTTAAATCATCAATCTCTTTTATTAATGAAGCTTTTGTTAGCACTCCATTATTAGCATACGCTTGCTGATTTTCCGGTGGCCTGTTATTTGCTGTAGCTCTTATTAGAAATCTTTCTATCAAATCTAGTTGATCTTGTTGAAATAAAGGAAGACCCGTAACATTGTTTGGTGCTTTCCACGTTTTGAATAGCTTGATCATTTTTACCCTTGTTGGATCGTCCACTAGAGTGTAAACTTCTGTAAAGGTCTTGTATAAAGATAGACTGAATAGTTGAGTATATGGCACACCAACATTCTTACAGATGGAATCCAACAAATAAAGGGCGTACAACTTGTGTGATGGGATTGCCTTTTGAATTCTTTTTTCAATTGCTTTCACAATATTAGAAGCAGCGTTTGTGTTCTCTTGAGCCAAAATTGTGTGACTTTCTATGATTGGACGAGAGTTGAATGTCAACCCTGATAGAGACTCTAGATACTCAGCTCCAATCTGCTCCGGGGAAGGGTTATCAGAACCGTTCGACATGTTCCCCAAGTGTTTGTGCTTGTTCGGTAATTTGATATATAAGACCTTATTTATTCAAGAATTTTGCCTTCTTATAACCGCTCAAATTGCCACTAAGAGAATTTATTATTATGGAAATACAATGATTTGCGATTGTATTAAAGAAGCAGATCCACAATCAAGTACCGTTCTTATCGCTTGGCCAGATTAGCTCACAGAGGTGTAAACTAAAATAGGTAGATGATGTGCTCTCTATATACAAAATCAAGTGGATATAGATGGATGACGTATCTTCTATATACAGAATGAAGTGGCTAATGGTTACAATAAGTCCACTTTATTCAATGGAGATTCAAAAACAGAAATTCTATAGATCTAAGTATTAGATTGCAATCGAAATGCCAATAAGTTTCCAGAACTATGAATATTGATATAATCAGTTAAACGACGTCGATTTAATTTTTCAAACACTAAATAAAAGTGAATCGACTTTGAGAGGTCACACAAGGTAAAACTCGAAAAACAAAGTAAATTCAGCTGACCTTCTTCAGCCATTCAAATCTCCAACTCTCCGTTTCGTTTTTAAATTTACATTCTCAACTGCTAACACAGGGTAAATAACAGTCAATTATTATTGAATAAATAAGAATTTGAAAGGAGCCAATACTTGACTAGGTAAGTACTTACGTCACCCTTTCTCGCCATCTCAAATTTTTCAGCTCTTCGGTTCCAACTATGAAGTGTGGAAAAGCGAGCGGAAAAGAAATCCGATTTATGGCTCTTTAAAAGATGATTCTTAACCTAAAGAACAAAGCTGGCCCTCGTATCAGCTATAAATAATAACAAACTTCTTGTAAGTCCACCCATCTATATAGCCATCCCATCTAGCTATCTACCAAGTAGAACTACAAACATGCAAAGATCACTTCTAAGATTATCGAGAACAGCTGCCAGGCCATCTAGAACTACCTTCCCAGTGTCTGCGGTGAGAATTACTCCGTTATTGTCGAGAAACTTTACTGCAACTGCGAGATTTTTGAACGAAGAAAAGAAAGTCGACGAACAGACTGGAAAGCCTGAGCAATCAGAGCAGCCTGCAAGTGAGGAAACTCCACTTGAGAAGGAGCTCAGAGAGACCAAAGAAAAACTGTTGGCTAAAGATAGGGAAGCTGCAGAATTCAAGGACCGTTACTTAAGATCCGTTGCTGACTTCCGTAATTTACAAGAAACAACCAAAAGAGAAATCCAAAAGGCTAAAGATTTTGCTTTACAAAAGTTTGCCAAAGATTTACTTGAATCAATAGATAACTTCGGTCATGCATTAAGTGCCGTCAAGGAAGATACTCTAAAGACAAATAATGAGGTTGCCCAACTATACGACGGTGTCAAAATGACCAGAGACATTTTTGAAAAGACTTTGAATAGACACGGTTTGACGAAGATTGACCCTCTTCATGAAGCATTTGATCCTAATAAGCATGAGGCTACTTTCCAATCCCCAAGCCCTGATAAAGAGCCAGGTACTGTTATGTATGTCCAACAACCTGGTTTCGAGCTAAATGGTAGGGTGTTAAGAGCTGCTAAAGTTGGCATTGTCAAGGGAGAGGATTAGATAAGTGTAGAACTATCTCCTTACTTCTCTTCCCAATTTACTGCATTGATGCTCCTTTTGTTTCTTTTAAATTAAGTGTTTCTATGATCCTACTACATTTTTGCAGATGCTCAGATGTATATGCCGAAGCTTTTTCTGTTACCGCATATACACTACTTCCTTTTGTATATAGACAACTTACATAGCTTACAAAATCAAAATAAATGTTCTGTGTTATGAACAGATTGATTACTGTCCTATATTTTAATATTCAGACAATGTGTTTATAATCATGTGCTTCTGGTTTTGCGACCGATAGTTTTACTTTCCTTCCAGAGAACGTCAAACCTGGCAGGTTCCTAAGCGCCAATGTTGCTGCGTCCACTGTGGGAAATCTTATAAACCCATATCCTAAAGAATAACTAGTGATAGGAGCTCTTGCCAGTCCACATCTCACCGCTTGGTGGGGCCCAAACACACGCATTATGTCTTCTTCTGTGGTTTCATATGGTAGGTTTCGAAGATAAAGAATATGGTATTTTATATTTTTGGTTTTTTTCAGTTCGTTCAGTGGCGTGAGTTTGATCGGAAGATGTCCTAACACCAATCCCTGCATTTCATGGTATGCTTGCTTAGCTAGTTCCGATGAGGTGAATCTTATCCGTCCGCATCCTTTTGATCTATTAATTCCACTTTGAGCAAAAATAGAAGAATCTCCGTCATGTCTTTCCACGATAACCTTCTCTACCCCTCCAATAGGTTCAAATGCTTGTTCTATGTCTTTCTCTGTAAGATCAAATGCGAGCTTGTTGATCAAAAGGGTCCTGTCTGATAGCTTGTTGAGGATCACTAACGACCCAGTTCTGAACTGTCTGGCACATGTGAGAGGTTTTGAAGAGCATTTTAGAGCATATTTGCCAAATTGAGTTTGAAGCATTATCATATAAGGGCCGATCGAGATTTCTATTTTATACTAAACGTGTTACTCTGTGTATGTTGTGCAATGTGCAGTCTTGTATACTCAGGGATACTAGATATCTAAAAAAGGATTCAGATGCACATTGCAGATGATTCGAAATATAAAATTAAGTTCTCAAAATCTATTCGATTTCGTACGTGAAGAACCTTTACACCACATATGAACCGTCTTTCTTCATAAAGCTCAGTTTCACAGATTTTAAGAATCACAACTTTGGCTGAGTTGAGAAAGCTTCTTTGATACTAAGCGATCAGATTGAATATGACACATAGCTTTATACGCATAAGCATATACTTAGGCACTCACCCGTCATATTAAACTTCCATTGTTGAGAGTCAGAAACTGATTGTTCCCTTTGCAGTCTGACAGTTTACTTTTCAATCTCAGCTGCTAATCACTTGCAATTCATCCATAACTAACTTACTAGCAGTTAAGTGCTCATCCATATACCATTGAAATCCCAAATGGCAGGCCCTCCTCCTCCACCACCACCACCTCCTGGTGGTCCTCCAACGTCACAACCTTTGCCAAATATCACTCCAAATAGAAATGCATTATTGGGAGATATTAGAAAAGGTGCCAATTTGAAAAAGGCTGTCACTAATGATCGGTCAAAACCTTTGATCGGGGTCACTTCGTCCTCTGGGCCATCCCCTAGTGGTGGAATGTTGGCCACTCCACCATCAATTCCAGTTTCAAGACCTGGTGTACATAATGGCCCTTCCGAAGCTCCGCCTTCGTTGGTGATGCCACCTCAATTGGGTGATATATTTGCTGGTGGAATGCCTACTTTGAGAAAAGTGTCTAATAGCAATAGTACGTCGAGCACATTACCCCCTGCAGCACCAAGAATTCCAAGCATAAGGCCAGGTGCTCATAAGTCAAATATGCACACTGGACCCCCTCCAGTCCCTGGAACATCAGCACCTGCTCTTGTTACGCATAATACTCACTCATCTGCTCCAATTCCACCCTCCAACTATGCTCCCCCTTTGCCATCACTATCGTCGCCTCCTCCTCCTCCAATTCCTTTGCTGACTACCCCCAATAAGAACGCTTTGAGCATACCCACAGGTAATGATGGATTCAAAACACATTCGAGAAATTCGTCTGCGGGCTCAATGTCATCCATTGCTTCAGCAAAGTCCAAATCGAAGCCAAAGTTACCAGATAAAAGGCCAATCAAGAAAGCGGTAAGCTCATCACCGGGTGTTGCATCAATTCCACCTCCACCACCTCCACTACCTTCCACTTCTGCACCTCCACCACCTCCACTACCTTCCACTTCTGCACCTCCACCTCCCCCACTACCTTCCAGCTCAGCACCTCCTCCACCTGCATTACCGTCCACGTTTACAGCTTCTCCTTCTCCGCCACAACCACCACAAGCATCGCAAAATAGTTTGCTACCATCTACTCCTTCTTTGCCAGGCGGTTCACTTCCATTCCTTGCCGAAATCAATAAGAGAAGAGATGAGTCAAATGTTGTCGATTCTACCGTTGTGGAATCGAAGTCATCATCGTCATCAAACAAAGCCACAAATATTGTTACAGCTCCTAGTGTTGGAGCTCCTCCACCTCCCCCTTTACCCAGCATGGGAGCTCATCCACCTCCCCCTTTACCCAGCATGGGAGCTCCTCCACCTCCTCCTTTACCCAACATGGGAGCTCCTCCACCACCTCCTTTACCAAACACGGGAGCTCCTCCGCCTCCTTCTTTACCAAACATGGGAGCTCCTCCACCACCTCCTGTGTCATCTAATGTAGGCGGGACGTCTGCGTCAAAAAAATCTACGGCCCCTGTTCTTCCAAGTGGTGCGCTACCATTCTTGGCTCAAATAAATCAAAGAAGAGATGAAGCAAATGTTATAAGCGATGAAGATGTTAAGGGTAACGGTCATCGAACAACTGCAATACAAAAAGTTCCAATAAATGACACTATGTCTGTTCCACCATTACCGTTTGCAAAACCTGGCGGTCCACCAGCTCCACCAGCTCCACCAGCTCCACCATCTTTAGGAAGAATGCCACTTTTGCAGGATATAAACAGCGGAAAAAGCTCATATGGAAACGAAGAAAGTGATGACGATAATGATAGTAGATCGGGTTTCACAGATTCAGAAAGTGAAGAGGAAGAAGAAGAGGTGATATCCTCTGCCCCTGCACCCCCACAATTTGCAGTCCCTTCCCTTCCTACAGCACCACCGCCACCGTCATTCTCAGTTCCGTCTATACAACCAATGTCAAGTCCATCACAACCACATATATCTGCTCCTTATTTGCCCGCATCAACAGCACCACCGCCTCCTCCACCACCACCTCATATATCTCGTGAAGGCCATAGTAAAAAATCACCCCCACCACGCCCTCCCTCTGCTTCAGCTGGAGCAAATAATACATTCTACTCCGAGACTCCGCACGATAGGTTGGAGAATCATAAGCAAGGAAGATTTGGTTTCAGCAGCCAACCACAAAAGCCAGATGATGCTAAACTCAATGCCCAGCAGCACGTTGGTTCCAACTTACGAAAGATTAATGCATCGGCGTATACTATTGCAGGTTATTCGGCTGCTTCCGGATCAGTTAATGGAATTGGTACGGGCTCGAGAATTACTATTGATGATAAGAAGTTTAAGTTTATCAACCAGTCTGAAATACCGAAACCTAGGCGTTTTGAAGGCCATCCCAAGTTGTACCCAAGCGGGAGAGGAAGTTCTGTGCCTTTGGATTTGTCTTCATACAGCTAAGTCTAATATTTACTGGGCCATTGGTACGATTAGTACTTGTCTCAAGTGAGAAATCATAACAGATAACAATCTTTTATCATTATAAAAATATATTTGTGTATTATACGTCTTAGAAAGATTGATTTCACCTGTAAACGAAAAATATATATCTAACAAGAGCCAACTAAACTGTTTCTATGTACAAGTAATTCAAACATATGGCTTATATCATAACAGAGAATTCAATCACATCTACCATCCTTCCACCCATCCTTCCATCTTTCTTTCCACAATTTGCAGTCGAACTTAGGCTTGCCTAGTCTAACGTTCACTTCATTATGAGCATCACATAGCCATTTTCCAAATTCTTCTTGAGTTTTCACCTTCACTTCATTTTTCTTCAAATGCTTTTGAAAGTCTTCGGCACAAAACCAACATGGATATATCTTAGAGAAAATTGAGATAAATGACTTCATGTCTTGCTGTTGACTTTCAGATGCTTTCTCTGGATACGCAGCGGCAACAGAATGTAAAAATGTCCACGTTGAGCGACCAAGCTCATTCACGTCCGGTGGGCAATCGGATGGTGTTGCATCAGACATACTAGAGGTAATTGCTGAAGCTGGGTTAACTTCTTTAGAACCATTGGCTGAAGAAGTATTCGATACTGCATTTCTCGTGGAAGCGACTGACTTGAAATCAAGTAATGTGTTACATGAACGGCAACTAAATAAAAAGCGTCAGTATTTTAGTATGTTAGTATGTAAGACTCAAAAGATCCTTCTCGTTTGGATCAGGTCATGGTAAACATACTTACGGTTTGCCATCCTCGTCGTAGATAATCTTTCTTCCCGAAGCACCAAAAACAGGCATTCCTACTGGTGCAGCACCAGTGACTTTATGAGAGGTCTCAGTCTGTTCTGACATCCCTAGAACGAAAGTCTCAAAAGTTGATATCCCTTGAACTGGAAAACAGCTAAAAGTATCAGAGATTCTTTAGTATTAGTAATGATAAAGTAGTATTTTCAACCATGCCTTCTAAAACCTCAGAAACTGAAAATCTCACCCCAATATATAATTCGGAATGATTTTCTAAAATATTTCCCGCGTATATAATAATTTTCTATTGATAAAGACAACATAAAGAAATAAGGTCCGGTTTACGAAGAAGTAGAAACATTGTACAATTTTTACAAAACTGGCGGACCAGAAAGGGTTTGCAGTGTTCAAAATCAAAGTCAGCAATTAAAAACATTCAGCAAACAATAAAAACGCAAGCACCAAATAAAAGGAGACTGGTAGGTTAACCAGCTTAAGTGGAGGAGCAATATACAATATCCCAAAGAAAAGAAAAAAAATAAAACCATAAAATCTTCATACATATATACTCAATGAGAACTGAGAATACAATTAAATAACCCAGACTATTCCGTCAGAGTACATGATAATATTCTGAGCTTCCATTTGGGTTAGGGCAGCAACTGCCTCCTCCTTTTTGAACTGATCTTCTTGAGACAGTTCTTCATTTACAGCAGCCAAAAGGATATCATCTTTAAAATCAGATTGATCCAACTTCCGGAACGCTGCAAAACACGCTTTTTTGAATTGCTCGTACCTACCTGCTGAGAATTCAACAGTTTGTAAATTAGAATTCTTACCAACGACGTGTCTATCTTGTAATGGCTCATCAGCTACTGTATCCAGAACTGTATCATGAAGAGTATTATCCGAAGCCTGTGAAGTATCAAATTCTAGCACTCTTCTGGATCTTCTGGATGGGGTGTTTGGCTGAGAAAGAGTTTGACTTGCCAATCCTTGACTTAAAGCATCAACTCTTGGATCTTCGTGTATCCGTGTAGCTCTTGCTCTTGATCTCGTTGGGATAGGATGGTATTCTTCTTCTTCTTCTCCAATAATATCCTCCTCGTCGGAAGATGCAAGTTCAACTGCACTCTCTTCATCGGATAATGACGCATCCTTTGTTCTTCTCTTCTTCTTCTCAGGTGTTCCATTTGCGTTTCTCTTTGGTTTTCTGGTCATTGTTTCTTTAAATAAAGAGAATCTCAGTAATTCTTCTGCAACTTTAACATCCTTCATATCAACTGTTTGTGACAACCTAACCTTAGCATGGGCGGTAGCTAAACGGATTATTGTTTCCAAAGTTCTAGCAGTGATCGGGGACGTTCTTGAGTTTTTAGTGTTTTGATCGTTTCTCAACTCAGTATATATGTCAACGATCATGTCAGTTGCATTGCGAGTAAGAACTGGCTTAACTCTTTGCTTTGCATATTGGATATATTTTTTCATGAATGGTATAGCAATAATTTCTGGCTTCTTGTTCTTTCTTTTTGAGGATCCGCCCGATCTTGCCGCAATTGCTGCTTCAGCACCTGCATGTAATAGAGGATTGAATTTCTCAAAGATTTCTGTTGTTTCATCATCATTATTGTCATAAACAGGATGGTCCCCAACGGCCAATGTAATAGAAGGTCTTTCCTTAATTGGCTCACCTTCTGCGTACCCAACAGGGAGATACCTATGCATTCTCAAGACATGCTCACTAATTTTTCTATCTTTTTCATCTGATATTTCATCTGTAACAACAAACAGTAAATCAAAACGTGATAGCAAAGAATCAGGTAATGCGATATTTTGTTGTGGTGACTTGAAAGTATCGTATTGTCCATATATAGGATTTGCAGCTGCAATGACTGAGCATCTAGCATTCAACGAAGTATGAATACCAGCTTTAGATATAGTAATGGTTTGTTGCTCCATGACTTCGTGAATAGCAACTCTATCGACGTCACTCATCTTGTCAAATTCATCAATACAAACAATACCTCTATCAGCCAACACCATAGCACCAGCTTCTAATTTACGTTCACCAGTTTCTTTATCTGTTGTCACAGCGGCGGTCAAACCAACACCCGAGGAACCTTTACCTGTGGTCGCAATAGCCAAAGATGCTGTATTCAAGACGAATCTTAGGATTTGAGATTTAGCAGTAGATGGATCACCAACCATTAAGATATTGATATCACCTCTTAAATGTGTACCATTCTCTAGATTTTTCTCAACACCACCCAGTAACATTAACAAGACAGCTTTCTTAATATATTCGTGGCCATAAATTGAGGGTGCTAATGATTGGGCCAGTGTTTCAAATATATTTTTCTTTTTAGATAATTTATTGATGTCTCTGATATCAAAATCAGTTATTTTTTCGATGGCTTTCACAGATGATGATCTGGCGTGTAACGGGTATAAAGAATTTCCCAAAACAACCACTTTGAAAGAAGCTGTGTTGCCTTGACCACCACCTAAGGATCTGAAAACACCAATGACTTGAACTCTATCACCGGGTTTCACCTTATCAACTAAATCATCATCTAAGATGACATCCACAGATCTTGGCAGTTGACCAGCAGGGGCCAGTTCCGGTAATTCCTGAATAGAAACTGTTTGATGATCCCTGTATTTAGAAAATCCATACTCAGTAACTAGTTTGTTACCTTCAGGATCTTCAGTTGGATATGCTGCAGAAGTTGTTATAGGATTGAAACTCGTAGTTTGGTCTCTGTATTCTCTTGAGTGAAATCTAGAGGTTGCATCACAGTAATGGACTGATTTGATGATCTTAGGTCTAATTAATGAAGCTCTCGTAACGATACCTTCGATTGAAACCATTTTGGATAAATATGATGAATCAATGGTTCTTGGAGTAAGTTGATAAGCACCAAATGCACCTCTAAAGGCTAAATAGAAATCAGTTTCGGAGCTAAAATCTAAATGCGAGTATTCGTAAGGATCATAAACAGCCATAATTGTGTCTTTTAAGGCCATTTCTGCTGCCGGCAAGAAATCAGCGGGGGAATCAAGTAAACCATTTGCATAGTCTTTATCGAATTCTCTTAGTTCGTCAATGGAGACAGCAAGTCTTCGCTCACCCTTTTGGAGCATCAATTTAATTGAATCTTTGTAATCGGTGCCATTAGTGGATGAATCTAGGAATTCTTGGAAACTTCTAACACGTTCACCAAAAACTGCATCAGCAGCCTCAGCAATTCCTTCCATTTTATAACGATATCAGTAGTCAATTTACCTGTTCGAAGTTGTTGATAAACAAACGAGTGGAAAAGAAGTAGAATGCAATATATAGAATAAAGGAAACGGTTTCATAATAGAAGTAGTAGCAAATTTTTGCAAGAAAAAAAGGTACGCACGCGTAATCTTTAAGGCTTAAACTCAAACAGGGAAGTTGCAAACTTCAAGATATGGACGCCAAATTAATTTTGAAGTGGATTGACGCACCTCATTATATTTCCTAATTGGGATATATTACGGTTTTACTAGTTACTGCCTGTTTTTGAGATACCAGTATGTTTGGGCAAATGAAACTCTAAAGAATAGATTGTTTTTAATAAATACGCTGTGGTCATGAGCATAGCCTCGACACTCTATCATGAGATAGCTTCTATATTGACTCTAGATTCATAAAGGGATGTAACTGAGTAGTAACTATTAGTATTTGATGAATTGGAACTAAGACAAACACATGTATGCTCATTAATCATTCCCTCATAAAACCTTCAAATAAAATAAACTCCGATTCACTGTTCTAAGTGATTTTCTTATCAAGCTTATAACGGTTCCTACGAAATGCTTGAAAAAAAAATTGGATGTTCAGTTATTGGTGTTTTTGAAAGAATCGTAAGAAATAGGCTTGTGGTTTTGTGCTTGAACATAAAACAATAGCAAAACAAATGATTACTAACCAACGCATGTAGGTTTCTGGCCAACTATCACTAATATCTTGAAAAACGATGTTATGTAGATGTATTAACGACTTCTGTCTTCAGAATTACTGTACAACCTATAACTGTAAAAGAATATATCTCTGCAATAATAAGCTTTACAAAAAAGATATAAGCGTCTTGAATATACAAAAAGAAAGCACTATCCAAAATGTATAATATATATTATATATAGCATACTTGCGATAAATTCCATAGGAGAGAATGCAATATGATTCATCAGTGACTAATCTTTCTGATAAGTGGATTTGTTACAACAAACATCCCTCATTCTCATTCATAAAGTTCAGATAAAACTGATCTATCCTTAAAACATTCTTTCAGATAATTCTTTTGATTAGCATCCTTGAATATATTCACCTCTATGGAAAATCAATGCGTGATTTTGCTTATCAGATTTACCATCACCCAATATTGGATCTTCAACTAATTTGATTCTGAAAAGCTGTTCCTATCTCATCCCTTTCCTTAAACTCTGGTGCAGAGATGCCAAATTCTTCTTTTTCTCTACGTAGAATAAGTTCCCCATTTGGTAAAAGGTAAATATTCTTGATGACACTGTTGTCTGCCAATCAGCCGCTATCCTGCGCTATCTTTGGCGTTCAAGCTCTTTGTTTTTGTTTACGTTTTCGGCCAAAAAAGCACATCAGCCAAAGCAAAGCAAAACAAAACACAAACAAACAAAACGTTAGATTTAAGGGAAACAAATAGTCTGCAATATTAGAATCTTAAAATTAATTACTTATATACTACATCTCGTCATTTTGCAATAGTAGTGATTACTAAGAAATTAATTTGTCACTGTCAATACACCTAGGGCTACTGAAATAGGGTTTCTAGATATACACATACATTCGTTCCTGTTCATTACTACAAAGGTCCTCGAAAAACTATACAAAGGAATCGTCGTTCATCCACTGTATCTTCTTAATTGTATATTGAATCTATTTATCATAAATCTTATATTAGGTACTTTCTTAAAGAATATCAATATACTGATTGTTGATAACCTCAGGATTAACAAGCATTTTCGATTCATCACATTTTCCAATACCTAACTGAATTCTCAGCTACTGCAAAAATTTTAACACAGTCACTTTGTAAAAGTACATTGCTACTACATAAGTAAGACACATTATCCTGTTCATTGCTTACTTGCATATATACGATCAACTCCACAACTGGACAACCAATCATGTCGACGCCAAATACCACAGTGAAACCCTCTGCTAGACTTAGCATGAATGGAGGCTCCTCCTCAACAAAGAAACGTGTCCCAAGGGAAGTCCGTTTTGGATCCTACGTTTTGGGATCCACTTTAGGTGAAGGTGAATTTGGGAAAGTGAAACTTGGATGGAGAAAAGATGGGAAACATCCATCCCAAGCTGCGATCAAACTTATCAGAAAGGATTCCATACCTAAAGGTTCGGAAAAAGAAAACAAAGTTCATCGTGAAATTAATGCTTTAAAAAAGTTGGCTCATCCTAACATCGTTAGGCTTGAAGAAGTGCTTCAAAACGACAAATATATTGGTATTGTTTTAGAGTACGCTTCAGGAGGAGAATTATTTGATTACATCTTGGAGCATAGACATCTAAAGGAATCGATGGCATGTAGACTGTTTGCGCAATTAGTTTCTGGTGTTGATTACATGCATTCGAAAGGCATTATTCATAGAGACTTGAAATTGGAGAACTTACTACTAGATAAACATAAAAATATCATAATATCTGACTTTGGATTTGTTAATACCTTTCAGGGGCACGATTTTATGAAGACGAGTTGTGGCTCACCATGCTATGCTGCACCAGAGTTGGTAGTGAGTAGTGAACCTTATGAAGGTAAGAAAGTTGACGTTTGGTCTTGTGGAGTTATATTGTACGCGATGCTTGCTGGTTATTTACCGTTCGATGATGATCCACAAAATCCTGACGGTGATAATATTGCCAGACTATACCATTATATTACACACACTCCATTAACATTTCCTGAATATATACAAGCAACACCCAGAGATTTACTAAGAAAAGTTATTGTTTCCAATCCGAAACAAAGAATTGATCTCAAGCAGGTACGCTCTCATACCTGGCTCTCTCCACATGCGCCATTCTTATCGGTTACTCCGACCGAATGGGATTCAAATTACAAATCAAATACTGCTGCCCAAGCTACACAACAACAAAAGGCAAACAGAAGGTTGTCGTTGATGGAGAATCCAACGTCTGCGTCTTTGATGTTTAACAGGCCACATGTCAAATCATACAGTACACATAATGTTTCTGCCTTACTATATTCAAATCCAGCTGCTCCTCAAACATGCCGTGCAGTTGCTATTCCTTCGTCATCTTCAAGCGCTTCAGTTGCTGAATTATCTCCAGCGCCGCCTCCTGATTTTTCAGTGACATCTCCACCTGAAATATATCGTCCAGCCTCAAACCATCAGCGAACTGGTTCTTCGGCAAGCATTGTTTTACAAGCTGTGGTTGAAGCAGACAACTTTGAAGTCTATAGACGTAATAGTGTCTCAAATGATACTCTACCTAAAGTGTTTTTAACCGGTTCAGGAATCCAAACAAGTTTCACAAACTATGATGTGACAAGTAACAATCAACGATCAAGAAGTGGAAGTACAACGTCTTCAACAACGCCTCTCAATTTTGCTACTATTGTTGAAAGTCCTGAGAAGGATTCAACCAGTGATATGTTGCCTCCATTATTACCACCCATTTCGAAGTCTGCAGGATCTCAGTCCCCATCGACCACTGCAGGATCAACGGCTTCAAAACTTCCAACACGTGCTAACAGGCCTCGTCCAACATCATATCACCCGTCATCAGCATCATCTGGTTATCAATTCCCTTCTCCTGAATTGACCTTTATGATGCCTAATAGTTCAGATGTTAGCTTACCACGTCCTCGGTTTGAGAGACTTAATAGTGGTAAGCTAACGTCGGAATCTGTTTCTTCATCCCCAATTAAAGAGAAGAGAAATTCCTGGACTAGACCTACCATTACTGAGCCAAAAGTGGATATGAGCATTGCAAATGGAGTGTTGACCACCTTGAATAATATGGCTGAACAACAAGAAGCTGAACCGGCAATGCCAAAAGCAGAGAAACGTAAATCTGCTGCCGTTGATTCATTATCAGTTGCAATTGATATGTTTTCACTCTCATCAAAATCTACCATCACCACCCCAAATTCTCCTGCTGTGCCAAGTGCTGAAAATGATACTTCAAATGATGTATCAGAGCCAAAAAACGAGCTAGATCTTTTGAATGCTGATACATCGAAGAACGAGAAATTTGAGTCATCATCTGGACCGTATGAGGCATTGGATTCCACTATCAAGGTACATGAGGACACTACTTCAATGGCAACCCCTCTTGAAGAAGGTCCGGTGACAGATTCTACACCTGTTTCTGGTTCCACGCAGAAGCTTACTAAGAAGTCTTCTAGGGTCCTAACGACGGATTCAAATCAACACCCTCCAAAAACAAAAAGCAGGAATATGGAAAAGGAAAACAGATCACCTTCTTATTCTTCCACGGCGGCTTATTCTACCAAATTCAAAAGATTTAGTATGCTTGGATTTTATTCTCATAATAGTAATATACCAGAGAATGAAGTGCCCACGAATGTTCAACCTTCTATGGCCTCAGTTAGAAAGGCATTAGGACCAAGTAATGTTAGTACTCCAGCTTACGAAATATCATCGGTATCAATAGCGTCGAGAAGAGCATCAATTGCTGTTACCCCAAGACAGTCAAAGGATAAAGAAGCATCTACAGCAAAGAGAGTGATGGATTTCTTCAAAAGAAGAAGTATAAGAATTTGAATGGATTTACGCTTGGAAAGTATGTGTTTATTCTTTAACTTAATAAATAAGCTGCCGGCGTTTGCTCGCTTTACCTTGTGAGCCTTTTTTATGTGTGTCTATTTTGTTTCAAGGTTAATTCATTTCACTGATTTTAAATTGTGCCTTGTATAAAAGTTGAATAGTACACTCTTTGGTGTAGAACAAGAAAAAATAGACCCATTCTGCGGTGCTTCTTGACGCAAATAGCTGAAAGAAACTAACATGAGTAACATATAATAAGAGGATTGATTAATGAATAATTACTATATTGAATACTGTTTAATATTTATATAGCTGTGACAATAAATGATAAATAACAACTATCGTATATCCATTATAATAAATAATAAAATCGGCGAATCATCTACGTGGTCTATGCTTGTGACAGCTGATTTTGAACAAACACATCAAACTTCGGTTCATTTGCCCATGGATTTCAAGTAATCTTCTTTGATACCTTCCCATTCTAGGTCTCTACCTGAAGTATATTTCTGCATCAATCTAGAAGGAGAATTCTTCATAATGATGTGCTTTCTTAAAATCCATGGTCTTTGGGTAGTACTTGCATAAGCAATAGAATTTGTTTCAAAACTTTCATGAGCTTCTGGATCAGAAGACGTACCTCTGAATGAACCAGTCAATCTCAAATCTCTGACGGCCAAATACTTATCCCATTGATCTGTATTAAAACGAGGTCTAATCCAATCTTTTTCCTCTGTTGGGACACTCGAACGTGCTTCTTTATTAGGGCCTTGTGCTGTTTTAGTTAATGTCGTTATTTGAATGGCATTCAATGATGCTCCGGCAATACCAAAAAACTGTACATGTCATCGTAATATGCATTGTTAGTATTTTGAAACTTGAATAAGGTAAAAATATGATCTAACTACAAACAATAACTTATAATGAAATCAAGAACATACACCTAAAATAAGCCCATATGGGATCAGACCCTCCCATGGAATCATTGTAAGCTGTAGTTAGTGAGGATAAAAAATCAACTAGTTAACTTATTGTTAAGTAGGCTCAGCTCGAAACCTATGGCAATAATTGTCTTATATTTTGATAATTCTTAGTTATTTGTTACATTCATTCATCGAAAGTGTTTTTACTCCTTATCATTTGAGAAGCCTTCCCCTCATTTAATTCAAGTAATGATCTTTTAGAAGCGCCGTAAATATGTGTACAGATGTTTAGATTTTTTTATAAAAAACTTTACATCTTTACACCTTCTAAAGCACAAAACGTCTCGTCTCTGTTTACTAGTTTATTTAATATAATAATTATTAATTTATTAATTAGGTTAATTTGATATAAAATGAATCAGATTTTTAGAGTATGATTCTGATACCATTCCTATCCTGGTCTCTATTAACTTATTAATGTACTTAGGAACCACGGATACGAAGATCTACGAGAGGCATAAATCTGGCGTTTGAATTCATTTGCAATCCATTACCTGATAAATACTTTTACAAAAAAAAGCTACTATTCTTCAAGCTATTTTAAACACTGTAATGATTAATAATAATAATAATATACTAAAAAAACACTAAATTATTAAATATAATTTATATATGTGATAAATATAAAATTAATTCTGTCAGATATGTATATTTGATATTTGTTTGTGAGGGAGTCGTTTAGATGTTTGATGGGTAAAGCATGATTCTAACTGAAGCACCAAAGGTCTTAGCTGGTAAGTTGTTCTTGAATTGAGCTCTGACTAAACCATTGTTACCGTGAGTTCTGGTGACCTTACCCCATAGAACTCTAATTTTAGTACCTCTAACTTCTTTGGAGGCTCTGTAAACGTAAGCGATTCTCTTACCTAAGTAGAATTTAGCATCTTCAGTACCAGCAACACCTTCAATCTTGATTAAAGAAGTGTTTGGGTGTGTTAAGTTCTTGGATCTTTGGTAGGAAATGTGCTTACCCTTGACGTATACTAAATTTAAAAAAGAAAGAAATATTAATATTATATGTTAGTATCATTTTTAGAAAATTTGAATTGGGTATTACAATGATTGCAAGGAGAATGCACATTGAAAATTACATGAACAGGATTGATTGGAAAGTAACTACTTGATGTGATAAACGGTCGCTGTGTATGGGATAAGATAAGATAATGGCATGATGTGATATAGAAGCCTTATGCATTAATGTGAGTCGAGTGATCGTAATCTAACTTATACTGAGCTAAACTTCAAATTTGAAAAAAGATCACAGAGCATTTGTTAGAGTTTCATCAACCTAGTGAATCCCTTCACTGCTTGTGACATTCAATTTGCTTCTAAAATTTGTCTATGGAGGGGCCTACCTATGTTTAGGCTCAAAGCTCTTGAGTGAGGTACGGAATTGAAATGATGTAGCCTTCATGAGTTAAGTATACTTTTATTCTTATTCTAGTGAAATGATGAGTCGTACCGTGTTACGGATTGTTCACTAACTTCAGTCAGAAAAACTTTGATATCAACGTTTTGAATTACTTGTATCGTTCAAGACTAGCTCGTATAAACTATTGTATGTCTGGCCATAGTACATCGCTAATCATCTTGCAACTTAAATCTCTTTCTTTCTTTGAGACTATTTCATCAATGCTATTATTTATCACAATTTTCTGAATCTAATTCTGTTTATTCCTGTTCGGTACTTCTCTATGGCATTTCCTGATCATTCTAAGGAGAACACTTACATCTGTGTGATTCAGCCATCTTTGATCTATGATATATATTGTATGATAACGTGAAAAGAAAACTAATCCTGACTGTTAAGTGGTTCTATATTAATCACACTTAAATGGTTCAAATCTATTTTGATAAACTGACTAACTACAGGCAAAATTGCACTACTGTGAGGTTGGTAAGAGGAAACAAAGCTGTGTGAACAAAACAATCTTCAGAGTGCGGAAAAAATTGAATAGAGGTGTGAGGGGGTCTAGAATATTCAGTTTCAATATCCATCGACTTTTGAGAGGCTTTTTCACGCTGCCTCAGGGACCCGGTCACAAAAAAATAACTACTCCTCGCACCATTCAGAAACATAATTTTGGAAATGAGATATAGAAGAACACACCCTACACCTGATTATGGCAATCAAGAACTAATAGAGGGCTACAGACCTATGTATACTCACGTGAACAACAATGGCAACGGCAACTTAACATCTTAACTCTCTTATTATCGCTATTATCATATTAGAATAATCATCTAATGCTATCCGATAATAGAATTGAAAGATATATACAAAACAAAAAAATGTATTTTATGTATTAGCTAGTAGTTATTATGTCTGTTTCTTTTCCCATAGCGTGTAATCGAAATTGAAATTATTTTCTACGTTTCCTTCGAGTTGGAACTCTTGGTGTAGCTGTTTTGAGTAAAGATAATCCTTTAACAGAGACGAATCCTTCTTTTCCCAAACATTTTTATCAATAGCTATAAATGCATCCATGTCAAGTGGTTCATTATGATGCACCTCGGTAAGGAAGATTCTGTCAAGCTTCTCCGATTCATTGTTCAATAATTGATTGTAAATCTCCGCACCTCCAATAATAAAAACCTCTTCTATCTTAGTGTGATCCAAACCTTTCAACGCGTTCTTCAAAGAGTCGGATAGCTTCAAGCTATCAGAATTGGCGCTAAGCTCAGCTTGGAACTCGGTCTCGTATTTCGGTATGTCACGAGTTAATATTATATTGTCTCTACCTTTCAATGGTCTAAACTTAGTAGGGATCGATTCCCAAGTTTTCCTTCCCATTATCACAACGTTCTTCTTCTGTGGGTCAACTGATTGAATGGTCAATTTTCTAAAATACTTCATTTCTTGTTTCAAAGACCATGGTAATTGGCCCTTGTATCCAATTCCATATTTCGGAAGTAACGCAGCAACAATCAAAGAAACCTTGGGGGATGATGTAGTGGATGACATTATGATTGGCACTTATTCAAAAGTATGTTTGCAGTCTAAATTGTGTTTCTGGTACTTTTTATTCAGCAAGTAAGCCCATGAGAAGCACTAGAGTAGGAAATTGAGACTCAATTTGGCATGTATATACTCAGGAGTCAGTACTGTACAAGTTTGATACGCGTTTTATGAAATTTGTACTGTTAATTAAATTAAATTAAATTTCTGGTAGTAATAGTCGGAGCGCTTTTTTAGAAAATTACCGCAAAACGGCTCAGATCCCCAGATTTTTGTTGCTCTCTTGTTTCACCTATTAAGAAACCTAGAAACCGACAACGCTAAGATTTTTCGGGATAATGAAATACTACAATCCCGGGTCATTATTTATGAAATATATTTAAGAATGCATATGTTTAGTGATATATGTTCATATGTTACACAGGAATAACTATAACAGTACACAGTACATTTGAGTAACTAGTGTGTCCAAATACGGACCATCTTATCTTTACCTCCACTGGCAACTCTTTTACCATCAACACTCCAATCAACGGCAAAAACCTCATCAGCGTGCCCAGGTAAATCAACCATTAACTTTTTAGTTTTAACGTCCCAGACTTTCAATGTGGTATCTTTTGAACAACTAACTAATAGTCTACAATCTGAAGACCAGGAAGTTTGATAAACTGGGGCAACATGGCCTCTAAAAGTGGCAATGAATTTACCGTCTCTACCATCCCAAAGTTTAATGGAATTATCAAATGAAGCTGATGCTATATATCTACCGTCAGGTGAAAACGAAACATGGTTGACTAACTTTTGATGTCCCGTCATTCTACATATAGGTTTGTTTGACTTAGATGGTTCCCATAAGAACATTGTGAAATCATCACTTGCAGTGACCATTCTTTCAACATGCTTTCCACCAACCTTGGCGACTTTTTGGTAATTTATTAAAGCCTTTGCTTGTTCTTCCTTTGGTGTCTTTGGTGCTTCCCCAGTATGATCAAATGCACCCATTCTCAAGACATGATCTGTTGATAAAGCTAAATGGTTAACCCAATGTGCATGCGATTTTAGTGTTTGAATACATCTTCCTTCATTGGCTTCCCAAATCTTTATAGTCTTATCATGGGAACCAGAGTATATCAAGTTGCTACCTCCCCATTTAACACATGCAACAGAGGAACTATGTCCAGACATTGTCATTATACAGGATCTTGTCGCAGAATCCCATATTTTCAAACTACCATCTTTAGAAGCAGAAACAAGTTTTGGTTTATTTCCAGGTTTAACTAAATGTATTGGTTCCCATGCCAACGACGAAATCCATTTGGAGTGCCCAATCAATGGTTTCCCTAACGCTTGACCGGTATTTGAGTCCCATAGTCTAATTGTGTTATCCATAGATCCGGTGGCAATAACATCTCCCTGTGGTGACCAACTGACACAAAGAACCCAATTACTATGTCCACTCAAAGTATACTGGATTGTTTGGGTATTACAATCCCAAATTCTTGCGGTGGAATCACCTGCACCTGTAACCATCTTTGCGCTTGTATTTGGTGCAAACTGTGCCGCTAGAATGGTGGCTCCATGACCTGATATAGTACCAGATGATCTTGTCACAGGCTTAACTTTGAAAACGGCCCTTGGTGTATACACCAAGGTCATAAAGTCTTCGGTTGTCTTTATACCTGGTTTCAACACAGACATATAAAGGTTATCTTTTATATCAATCAAATCGTCATTATTCTGTAAAGAGAATGTATATGGAACCGGATCATCTGACGATCCGTGAAGTTGATTCAACAATTCTTCTAACTGCTTTTCTGAGATAGCTCCTGGGACTCTTATCGAACCCCCAATCGATTCACCACTGTCTGATGCTTGAAATTTAATCAATACATTGGGTAGATCTTTGGGTATGATAGCGACATCACGCGGCTGCTGTGCTTCTCTTTTTTGCTTCTTGGAAGGTGGTGGTATGAGAGTAGCCATTGAATATTAATGTATGATATGTTAAATTTCTCGTTGAGTTTATAGGGTTGTATAGTTTGTACAAGCGATCTTGATTCACATATAGTTGCACCTAATTAATTTACTTACAGTACAGATCTGAAATTTATTTTTATTTACATTATTTTATTTTATTTTTTCAGACCTGCAAAAAAAAAAATTTTCCCCAATATATACATCTGTGCACCACATGATACACTTTACAATGATGTAAGTGCTGACCTAATTGAAAGAACTAGGTTTTTGTCCTTAGCTGTAACTTAACGCGTAGAGCCAGCCAGCCTTGAGCTTTCAATAAAGTTAGATTTCGAGGCATTTAGAGAAAGTAAATGTTGTTCATCTACTGAGGAATAAAAGCCTAGGTCATATACACGCATCATTCCGTCATCTAGCTAGATGTCATCTGAACGAAGGGGTACATTATTACCCTTGACTTCAAAACAATATTGTATATACCAATTTGAATCGTTTGCCCCCAACCCAAAGGGACGGACAGTTTTAACTTCACCTCTAGACTTCTTCTCATCGGCAGTTTCCTAAACCAGGTCTGCCGAACGCTCAATTTTTTTTTTATCAATTTTTAAAAATTTAAGCCTTAGAGCCGCTCTCTATCTCTTTCTTTCTTTCTTCCTCGAAATTTTAAATTGTATATCCTGCCCAGATCCATGCACTTTTTTTGCCAACGGCTTGCTTGTAAATACACTAAAATAAAATAAAAATAAAAACGAAGATTTCCTTATCGAGTCAATGGGCCCAAACCTAAAACATCATGATCCTAGCTTCAAGTATATTCTTTCTTTACACTCCCTTCTTCTACGGCTACTTAAAGGACACTCTGGTTTAATATCAACATTACTATTAAACTTTAACGAATCGATGAATTAGTTTCCTTTGAAAACATCTTTAAATCAAGCATAATTATTCTACATATCTATAAATCATTGCATTAAAATCTGGTTATTCCACTTTCACTTTTTGGTACTGTTCAAATTTTATATCATATACATTTCATAACGCACTAGGTACATTATATTGGTAAACCTTTGTTAGCATATTCAAATATTAAAATGCCAAACCAAGATTCATCATACTCTGATGTTTCATCGTTGTCATCAGATATTTCTTCCATAAATCAGTCAGTTGCATCTTGGACGCAGACGCAAGTAATACATGCAGTGGCTCCATTGGAAAATTCACGTCAAAGGCTCCCTGAAGTTATGAAGACACAATCGAGAGTATCTTCACTTACATCGTCAATATCAAGAATAAACTCTGTATCTCGGTCAATATCCAAAAACATAAGGGAGATTGCACGTCAAGTGAAAGATGATAACATTCAGACTAATGAAGAAATATCAAGACTTACTAGTACTAGAGTTGGTAGAGAACTAACCAACTTAGGATTAGAAGAAGCTATTAGAATAGCCACCAACAAGTCTGAGGGTGTCCTACATAGACGCCGGACCACTTTGAACGATTCGGAATCAAAGGAAGTTAGTATTGTTCCCAACTCCGACTTGGATGACGAAGAGGCAAACGATGAACTTTCCACTACTTCTGACAAATATCCACCTTTAGACAAAGGATATGCCTGGGTTATATGCTTCGCTCAATTCTTACTGTTATTTTCCACATGGGGCTGTAATGGTGCTTATGGTGTGTTTCTCAGTTATTGGAACACTAATAAGACATTCCCAGGAGCAACTTCCACGGATTATGCATTGATAGGTAGTATAGTTCTAGGTTTGGCTCAAGGTTTGGCCCCAGCTGTTCAAGTACTATCTTCTGTGTTGGGTACAGCCCCTGTTATGCTGGCTGGTAGTATATTGCAAGCGTTAGGGTATATCATGAGCTCATTTGCTACTCAAATTTGGCAACTTTATCTTTCGATCGGTGTTTGTGTTGGCTTAGGATTTTCCCTTGTCGTTAATCCAGCCATCGTTTTGCTACCTGAATGGTTTGATAAGAAAAGAGGTTTATCTTCAGGACTAGTTGTATCAGCAAGTGGTGTAGGGGGTGTTGTCTTCGCGTTATCTGCCCAAGAATTGATTAATCAGACAGGTACCTACAAGTGGTCATTAAGAATGATAGGCATCATTGCATTTTTATGTAACATCGTGGTAACCTGTCTAGTGAGAAACAGAATACCAAAACCAAGATTGAAAACTTGGCACGATATCAGAACTCGTTTATCTATTTTATTTGATTGGAGAGTTCTCAAACTTCCTCAAGTGCATGCTATCGGTCTTTGGTTTACTTTAATAATAACGTGTTATATCGTCGCATTGTTTTCATTAGCATCATACTGTACTTTCATTGGCTTAACACAAGTTCAAGGTTCTCACATCACTGCTATATTTAATGGTTGTCAGGCAGTTGGTAGGGCAACAATTGGTTTAAGCGCAGATCATGTCGGAAGAGTCAATCTAGCTCTTGTTTTATCGTTGGTTATGATCGTTTTGATTTTTGCTATGTGGATCAATGCGATGACATTTACTGTTATTCTAGCATACGCCGTCTTGTCGGGGTTGACATTCGGTGTTGCATCAACCTTAAATCAGCCAATTATGGCAGATGCCGTGTCACCTGAATTGTTTCCATCGGCTTGGAGTTACGAGAACGTTGTGGTTGGTTGCTTTTGTTTCTTTGGAGAAGTTGCCACGCTAAAATTGAAGGATATGTCATTGGCTAAACCCTTTATCAAAGCACAGTTATTTTCTGGATTTTTCGGATTAGGTGGATTTTGTTTCATCTTGCCGATTCGTGAATGGAAAATCAAACGTATAATCTCCACGAGATTAGAAAAAACCGAGACTGAACTGGCACTTTATAATGACCCTAAAACTAGCTTTGAGAAGAAGCAGCATATTGATCTCGAGTTATTACTTTCCCGTAGAACAGCATATACAATTTTGCTGAGTGGAGGTGTGCGTGGGTATGTCAAAAGGTTATTCTATCCTATAAAAGCCTAAAGCTACATTATGTTGGTCAAGTCCAGCGGAGCCAGTTGAGAAATGAAAGGAAAACAAAAACATAAATAAACATTTCTTCTGAGTTTGAGATCAGCACACTAGTACCTTCACCGATTATTGAAAATAAGATTCAATTGATTAACTCAGATGATGAAAAGCTTCGTTGAAATTAGGCATTTCTTTGATCTATCGAGACATGGTTCGGACTTTTTAGGTTCAATTAACTTTCAATTAACTTTTAAAAGAGCCCCAAGAGATTTGATCTACGTATCCCGATTAAAGGAAAGAGTTATATCGCCTTGAAAACGGGACCGTAATTTACATTACATTTATCTTATCTATATGGTCAGCCTCTATAAAGACAATATAATGGAGGTGATGGGTGCAGAATATGTATTACGTACAGAATGTGTATTATAAAGTATAAATTGATAGAATAGTAGCTTTGAAAACGCTAAATCATTTTCACGTCATGATACTTGACGTGAACTTCATCTTTTAGTGGAGCCAAAGGGCCTTAAAGGTCTACCCATTCCAAGTCTCTTCTTAGGTTTAGGCATTTTTACTTCAAATTGAGGTGATAATCTATCAGAAATTGTTATAATTTTATGAGATTCGACGGTGATGTTGGATGTATTATTGTGGGGACTAGTGGGCACATTTGGCTTAGTAAAATCCTTACCTAAAATAGCTGAAGGCTCCCTGAAGGAAGTATTCGCTCTAGGAATGTGGCTAAACGAATCGGAATAGTTGAGCTTTTGTTTCTTATTGTGTGAACTTACCTTTCTACCTTCAAATCCAGGTAAATACCATGAGTTTTTCAACGATGAATTGGAAGACGGTGTCGCCTTCCGATATAATTCTTTTGGAATGACTGTGAGTAATCGGGAAGGGGTCATGTGATTCATGCTACCTGAAAAATCTGTTTGTTCCTCATAACTAGTTAGATACAAATGGTCTTTCGCCCTCGTTGTGGCAACGTAAAGGCAACGTCTTTCTTCGTCCATTGCTATCTGTGCTTTCTTTTCGTTCTCCTCCCCAAGGGCAAACTTAGAGGGAAATATGCCGTCGCATAATGAAGGGACGAAGACGATGGGCCATTCAAGTCCTTTAGCACCATGCACTGTAGATATTGTCACCTTGGGGGTCGACTCTGTGGAGGTATGTTTATTTGCCTCTTCGTACAAGTAGATAGAATCCAAAAATTGAGATAAATGGATTATGCATGTGTTTGACTCGGATATCTCTTCTTGTTCATCATCAACCAGTTCATCACCCTCGCTGTATGCATCCGTAAGCAGAGTCTCTTCCGACAAGTTAAATCCAAGTAGTTGACTCTTCAATTCCTCAAGATTTTCCTTGATCTCAACTTTGAAGTCTTTCTCGGCATTCTTCTTCGATTTCTGTTCGGTGACAATTTCTACTAGCTTTGATTTCTCCACAACAAAATTAAACATTCGATCAAGTCTGTCGGCGGCAGGTACATCGTCGGTAGCTAGAATGTCTCTGGCTTCGCTAACGCATTTCAAATAAACTTTTAGTTGTTCCCTGACCTTAGCTGATATACCTTTGATATTTCCCTTGGAAATTTCCTCTAGCATTTCACTTACATTACATCTAACGTTTCGCTTTGTAATATCAGTAAACATGTTTTCAAGCATACTCAGTGTCTTATTCCCCAACCCAGCAACCTGGAATTCAAGCGTTCTACTGAATCCCAACCAATCATAATCAGATGCGATCACCCTCAAGTAATCAATCATTATCTTAATCTCTCTCAGCTCCCAGAAAGTTCTCCCATGAACAACCTGGTAGGGCATTCCGTGTCTTATAAGTTCTTGCTCTATTAAACGCGATATAAAGGCAGACCTAATTAAAATAGCAACATCAGAGTACTCATACTTGGATTCAGTGTTTGACACAATTTTCTTGATTTTCTGGGCCAGGAATCTTGCTTGGTCGAAGTTTGAAGAATGGGAGACAAACCGCACAGGAGATGTAAATTCCTTATTTGACTTAAGATCCTTGCTTTCTCTCTTTCCATATTGTCCTTTCATCAATGCTTCCGAAAAGTTTAGAATATTCGATGTCGATCTATAGTTCTCATCAAGTGAGATTATTTCTATTGGTGCACCCTTTTCTCTATAAAATCGCTCCATGCTAAAAAAGTTCTGTGATTGGGCGTTTCTGAAACCATATATGCTTTGGTCAGGATCCCCAACAACAGTAACGTTGTCCATAAATCCATTGTTGTTGCTGGCAAACAAATACATAAGTTTAAGTTGAACCAAATTCGTATCTTGAAACTCGTCGACAAAAACATGCTTGATTTTACTTAAACAAAGTGGGTATAATGATAGTAGTTTGAAAGTATGCAACAAGCAATCATCGAAGTCTATAAGATTATTTCTGGCTAATAATTTTTGATAGGCGGTATAAACATCTAATTTTTTGTCAAAATCACCATTTTCAAGATCTATAGGGACTTCATCAGGAAATTGAGCCGCCGATTTGCAGGAAGAGATAAAATAGAGATATATTTTGATGTTATCAGCAGTAGTGGCCAGATCCTTATCTTGGAGCACTTTTTTGAGAATTTGTTTAGAATCTGAAGTATCTGCTATTTTGAAATCCGAAGGTAAGCTGATTAATTTTCCAAAGGTTCTCAAAATCCGCACACATATAGAGTGGAAAGTACCAATGAACAATTTATTTAGCTTGATTTCCGGGTGATGATTCAACAACAAGGATAATCTTTCAATCATTTCGTTTGCAGCTTTTTTGGTGAACGTTGTAACAATAACATCTTCTGGGGGAAGTTTATACCGAATTAGCAAGTATGCAACTTTTGAGGTAATAACTTGTGTCTTTCCCGTGCCTGGCCCTGCGAGAATCTGTAGAACGTTAGAGGGAGAAGCTTTAACTGCCCTGAGCTGGTTGGAGTTCAGCGTATTCAAGAAACCCAGTACGCTACCACTCATCAAGTCAAACCATATATCTTCCTAACGCCACAAGTATGTGTTGAAGTATTAACTCTTATATTGCTTTTCTTTTTATGTAGTTTCTTTGAGTCCAGAGATTACATTTCTAGACACCAGAAGAGTCTAGGATCTGTCAAAATGCTTGATTTTGTGCGATTTCAAAACAAAAGAGTTACGCGTCATCTCTTACGTAATACATGTACTTGTACTGGCTCCTTTTCAAAAATATTTACTTAGATGGGCGGTTCTTTATCTTGAGATCATCGATAAGAAGATCTTGCATATAGATAGATAAACTTCGAGAGTATCCCTTGAAAAGGGGTGTACCTAAACATGTTAGAAGTAGGACCCAAAACTGTTTATGTCTTGGCAGATTGGAGACTACATTACTCTAGCCCAGCACTTTAGATCTCGAAACTCCATCTTCGGCTATATCTGGCAAAGGTATGCACCCAGGGTTTCAGCTTAGTTATCTTCAGATCAGTAACAAAATTGGGCCCATGCACTTCAAGCCTAGTGACGAAGAATCACTCAAGAATCCTAAAGGTCAGCCGAATACAGCATCATCGATGAAGCAATCTGACAACGATACGCAAGCTTTGTCTAACATTCAATTACAGAAGGCCACTTCAACATACGAATCTATTGTTAATTACTTATCAAAAACGTTTGAATTCTACAACACACCAGGGTTTGTAAATGGGCTTGAATCTGAATTACGAGACGCTATTTTAGGGGAGTCAACTAGGTGTATGCTTCCAACATTAGTGCTGTCTCCCACTGGAAAAGAAACTGGACGTTTTTTGGCCTTGGACGTGGGTGGTTCTACATTGCGTATGAGAGCACTAGAATTGTTGGGAAATTCTCACTACATATCACATGGCCAGTCTAGCTGGGACACATCTGAAAAGATGAAACGCATAAATCTGGAATTTTTTGGTACGATAGCTGACTATATGAACCAATTTATCAATCAAAATAGCCTGTTTTTTTTTGACAATCGATCTACTTTTGTCAAAAGTTCGGTTATTTTGGTTGGATTGTCATGGAGTTTCCCTTTCTTGCAGACGAAAATTAATAATGCGTTTATCAGTACAGTTGGAAAAGGTTTTAGTATAGCACCTGAGATGGTAAATCAAGATATTGTTTCTGTGTTAGAAGAGCAACTTCTTGTGAGGCATGGATATAGGATCTCGATTAAGTCGGTGATAAATGATGCTGTCTCTGTGTTTGTTTCCGGAAAATATTTACACAATTGTTATATAGCGCTGGTATTAGGTACAGGCATCAATGCTTCCTTTGATTTGAATAAGACGATTTACAACTCTGAGTTGTCGTTTCTGGGCTCATCGATCTGTAAATTGGCCACTGAAGAAATAGACTTGCAATTATTTAGTGGTTATCATGATGTTAAAGATGCGTTACACATGGACAATTGTCTACCAGTTGTCCAACCTTTGGAATACATGTGCTCCGGTAGATACTTGGGGGAACTTTTTAGGCTCGGAATGATCACCTTAGCAAAATCAGGTGAATTATTTATTGGTCAAGATATTACTTTATTGAGAAATGAATTTACAGTGACTGGCGAACTCACTTGCAGAATTCATGGGCTAACTTTTTCTGAAACTCGGCTGGTGTTTCACGAACACTACAGGTTATGGTTGAATCGTGATGATCACCAAAAGATAGTTGGATTGATAGATGTCTTAATATCTCGAGCTGCTCGACTTGTTTCCTCTGCGTTGATAGCTTGCTGTGGGATCATAGGAGAGTTCAGCCCAGATAAAGAGGCCAATGCCCTACCAGAGATGGTAATATCGTATTCTGGCTCTGTTCTTCTTTATTTTAAGTCATACCGTGAAAAGGTGGAGGGGTTTCTGAAAACATGGCGCTTTCTGTACCGTTTGCCAAAATTCACATTTATTCATATTGATGATTCCACTACATTGGGTGCAGCAATAGTTGCTGCTCGTTGTTAGTTGAAATCCATGTATACTTGAATATTAGTATAGCTCGATTTACAAATGGTAATGTAATGACCCTAAAATTAATGATAAACCGTATATATAACCTAAGTATTTACAGATTGATAAATGACTGAAGAAAAAACCAGTATCACTGCGTATGGACTTGACCAACAATGTGCTTCTCTCTCTCGCTCTTGTGAGGCTTTGTACCGGGTTTACTATGTCTTCTTTCATTTTCTTCTCTCTTACGAAGACTATTGATTTCGATTCTTTTGATTTCGGATGCTTTCTTGATAACGATGGGCACATGTCTATGTCTTGATATTCTCTTTATTTCAGGCATGTTAGCAAATCTCTCCTTTAACTTGTCGTCGTATTCTAGTTTATTTCTCAGTCTTGTTGATTTAACGCCAGATCTTTCATTTGCTCTGGATCTCCAAATTCTCACATTCCCTTCATCTGAACCGGAAAAAATGTATTTTGAATCCATGGAAAATTTAGTGATAAAAACATGTTGCATTCTCTTGGTGTGATATATATCTCTGGAGTGGCCCTGTCTATACTGGAAAATTCTAATTGTTTTATCGTAAGAACCTGTAACTATCTCTTGACCAGTTGGTGAGAAATCAACATCCATAACAGCAGAAACATGGTCTTTGAAAACATTTATTGAGCGAGACATGTTTCTCATATCCCATAAGTATGCATTATGATCTTCACTAGCAGATGCAAATACAAAAGCTTCCATAGGATTCCAACAAATGGCATTTGTTCTCATGGAGGTTCTTATCTTCTGGGTAGGAGAGTTAGTTCTCATATCGTACAATATTAAAGAGTTATCGGAACCTGCACTAGCTATAACTGACGTCTCAGTCATGTTAAACTTGACTGTGGTGATGTTATCTGCGCCCCAGGAAAGATTAGAGATTGGTCTATTTCTATTTATATCCCATAAATTGATCTCAGCACCTCCCGTCACGAAAGTTGGGTCATTCCTATGGTGATCCATGGATTGAAATGCGTGATCTCCCAAAAATGTTTTCACCAGTCCTTCTTGAGTAACTTCACTTTCGTTTGTATCATCGTCATAGTTGGCAGACTTTCTATAATCTGAATCATTATGAACATTCCATAGTTTGATTGTCTTGTCTGCACCACAAGATAACATCTTGTGGTCGGGAGTCACAACAAGGCCTGAAACCATACCATAATGTGCCTTAAAACTATGAGCTTCATTTCTAGTTGTTAGATCCCAGTACTTGATCACACCATCTCCAGAACCGGTTGCCATTCTATTGACGGTTTTGAAATTCTTTGCAATGGAATAAACCCCGTCCCTATGTCCATTTCCAAGTTGACCAATAAAAGGTTGGGCAAACATTCTTTCCAGTTTGGTGGCCGTCAAAGCTTTGGTATATTCTCTTGCTCTTTCAAAAGGATGCAATGCTGGGTCAAGGTTTCTTGGTAATGCCGATTCCTGTGTGTTACGCACAGGTAAGTATGTGTCCGAAGACCGGGAAATTGTTTTGATCTTCATTTGTATAGTCCAATGGTGTAGTATCTGACGTGATAAGTTGATGAAGTTTCACAGAATAGAAGAGGTTCATATACCTATTCTAAAAAGGATAATTAAATATGATATAGTAGAAAATATCAAATAAATTCATCATACCTCAAAAAAAATTTCAGATAAAAAATTATGTGCTATTTTATCTTTATGGTGTAATGATGCGCATCTCAAATATTGAGTAAAAAATTACAATACACTTTGTGCATGAGGAGGATATATTAAGCGGGAAGAAGGGCTATTCAGATACATTTAATCAAAAAGGGCAAGCTAGATAGAAGTTCAAATACTGTTGGACGTTCATATATTATGAGGCATATTTGCTCGTCAATCCTCATAATAATTGAGATTTGATACGAGTCTATCTCATATGTACGTAAAATATTTTTCTTTATGGAATGAATTTGATAAAAATAAAAGGCGCTGCTGTTGCTGTCAGGAGGGGGCTATATAAAGAACAGAGAATACATGATTCCTATATATCTTGAACAAATGGTTGGTATCAGCAGAGTAAAGATCAAATAGATCTGGAAACTCGTCATGTAAATTGAACCTTGTGGTCACCGACAGCCTTTGATTTTGAAGATCCAGTGGCTCCAATCACATCATCGTAAGCAGGGGGAGGAAATTCCGAGTGGCCTTCGGTTCCTTCATCATTATATCCCAAAACATAATTACCATGTTGCTGGTTGTTAATATTGGTGTTATTATCAAGTTCCTCCGGTGTCGGGGTTGGAGTGTTGTCTCTGAGATTCAGTTGAGGAACATGTTGTGGAATTGGAGAAATAACAGTTGGATTTGTATGCGGGTCTTCGTCCAACCCAGCATGGCCTTCAATATCTGGAGGCAATTGTTGGTATCCGTCTACTGATTGCCCTTGATTGAATCTAGAATCAATTCCCCGCTGCGATCCTGTGGTTACACTGGTATCGTGAATAATATATAATGAATAAAGTACTCCAGGAAGGTGAGCAAACACTATGGTAAGTAAAATAACTAAAACAAATTCCCAGCCTAGTCCCTTTCTGAAAAACACAGGTAAAGGTGGGATGAAAAATGCTAAACAATATAAGAGCACATCAGTCGGATCTATAATTGCACCAAATAAACGAAAAGAATTTGGAGGTGGTTGATGTGTTCTGGAAGAGTTGTCCATTGAAAGTATGCGGGATGGAAATGATAGAGGTTTCTGCAAAAAAAAATTAGTTGCTTTGGTTATTCAAAGCTGGGTATCTATGTATAATGTAATTAGTATTTAGTCGTAGTATATACTATATACTATATACTATTGTATAGTTTATAATAGGTACGCTACAACCGGCACATAAGTGTTTAGATTGTTAACTAGTTTTAATTTAATTTTAGATTTGCTTAATGAGTTTCAGCCTCTCTGAAATCACATGTGGGTTACCGTTGATCGCCAATTTACATAATCCTTATATATATGGCTCTAGCTATTAGTTGAAAAGACTTGAGGCTGAGTCATAAATTTTAATTAATATAAGGCTGAAAGAAATGAGCCACATGGCAATTTTTTATGCTGCACCATCTACACTTGCCACATAAACTCACTGGGAAAGGGCTCCTGTATTTAGTTAGACTGATTTAAAATGATCTGCTAATTTAGTGACTTCTACTTGCTTGTCCATATATCTATCATTCCTTTTTGAAACTATAATACACTCGAATATCTTTATCAAAACTGATCGAATATATAAAACATTATTTTCCTAATCATAAATTGCGATCCAAAGAAATAACATGGACCAATCAACTGATACAACACTCACAAAGAGTGATATTGAAAAGAGTCATAGAGATGTAGAAGATAAAGCACGAAACCAAGATTCAGGAAGGCAACGTCAACCACCATCAGCACATGTCAATCAAGAAGTGAAAAGTGCTCCACAATATGATAATATAAGAAGAGTCTCAAGGCCAGCACCTACTGCTTCACGGCCACATTCAGAGTCGTCATCTGGTCATCGTAATTCTCCTATTCCAATATCCAGTAACTTACCAAGTAGTTCCAGAAGGGCAAGATCAAGTTCATCAAGTACCGGAGGAGGTGGAAGATTTTCCTGGGTTAAAAGATTAATGAACAATAGCAAGCCGTTGCCTATTTCGGCTAATGCAAGTCCCATAGTGAAATTATCATCAGAGCAATCATATGCTCCAAAAAAATCAAATCCTATTGTTTCAACTACAACTACTGCAACTAGTTTGGGCCTCCCGAATGATTCAGGACATGGTTATATTAGCACACCAGAAGACTCTGAGATGGTACCATCTACATCGACTAAATCACTTAGATCTAGATCCGTTCGTACGGGACATGACCCAAACTATGACCAAGGAAGTTTTCTTTCTAATGGCGATAATTCAACATTGGATAATGTCTCCACAAAACCAATTTTGTCGTTATCTTCAGATGAGTCAGATGACCAAGATGATCAAGATGATTTGTCTGGTGATGACCGTTATGATCCTTCTATGAAATCAACAGCAATGACATCAATTGCCCCAACTTCATTCACACAAGGAAGTAATAATACTAATTATAATATGCTTATCAATCCTGGTGCAGCAAGTGCCTCTATCACTAGCAGCTATGCTACTAGTTTTGGAGGAATTACTAGTAGTCCTCCTTCGATATCAATAAGTAGCTTGGCTACTGGGACGGCACATAATGCTGTTCATGGTTTACAAGGAGAAAGAAATACTACCAATTTGGGTGACTCATCTTCTATAATCACTATAGCAAGCTCAACTCGTAATAGAAGAAGACGTAGTATTGATACCAACGCGTCAACGTCCGCTATTCCACCGGCAAGTATCTTTGAAAGGATAAATAATAATGTTGGATCTACAAGTGTTTCTGGTCTGCAGATAGGAACTACAACTTCAAGCGTTGTTGGGAATACACACTCATCAAACGTGTCACCATCCACTTCTGGTGTTATTGGTAGTCCTAAGATTGCCTTTTCAGCTAGTGGTTAATCCAAAATAGTTTTTTGTATGAGATTATAGTTTTGCTATCGGTTTCTCGGTTAGTTGATCACCTATAACATACTCTACTCAATAAACCAATCTCCAATGTGACCTTATTTATATGTGGATTTTGTATTCTTTGTTTTTTGATTTATGTTTATTTGTTTGTTCTCAATTCAGAATGATACATTTGGCCTTGCAAGCTCAATGCCAACAAAAGTTCTTGGTTGCATATTATATTACCATTTGAGACTCATTTTCTGAATTTTCCGAATTGTATTTACTTTTTATACTACCAGATGCGCAAACAGGGAGTGATACATCTATTTAACATGTGTCTGTGATATAAGCATTATTAAGTAGTAAATATCAAAATTTCAAACACAAAATACTAAGTATATATACTTGTAAATACTAAATAGTAAATACTAAATAGTGCAATAAACATATTGAAACAGAATATTCAAGTATCATGCACATGTTGATTTATGATTGCACCGTAAGCCTTAATAAGCCTGGTATGGAGTGTGGTTGCGGCTTATTCTATCTTCTTGGTGACGCCGGAACGACTAATAAATATTTAATATTAGCCTGAAATCTAAAAATGCATGCTATATAAGTATAATAATTACTAATTACTAATTAGCGTGCGTGCGTCGAAAAGTCAGCAAATTTAACAGGAAGATGAGAAAAGTGACAGCTTATATAATATCGTGGTATTATATTATTACTTACGTAAGCCGTGGTGAGTCAAAATTGAAACAAAAACAAAGCATCTCCAATTTCAGTCCTCAATGTGGAAGTAAATGACAGAAACCAAAACAAACCTGGCAAAAGTCGTTCTACATATATTCTTCCGAACAATTAATCAACACTCGCGCGCGGCCTGCCTAGCCCTGGTATATATGGGGCCTGTGCGTGTGTGTTTGAACCTGTAAGGCTTCTTAAAATCTTCTCTGCCCGTGGCAAAATTCAAATGCAATATTATGCCATGTGTGTGTGCTGTTTGGTGTTAGTCTCCGGAGGCTTGGGGGTTTCTTACTAGCCTTGCAAATATTTGGATGCAGAAGTTAAGATTTCAGAAGGAAGAAAGTTAGAGTCACAGAATTGAATTTTTGGTTTGATTTTGTTGTTGTTGTTATTGTTATTGTTATTGTTATTATTATTATTGTTGTTGTTAGTGTGTATCTTTTATAACTTGGTCCCTCTATATCTCTACATAAACCTGGAATCTTGTACTAGATACATACATAGAATACTTACACCTTCAGTATCGCCAGACATTCTAATAACCTTGCATACTTGGAAGGGAAGGTCTACCAAAGTTTGTCATCAAAAACAGGGACTACCGCTTGCCATCCAGATCTTGTTCCCCCACAGACCATCCTTAATTTGCCCCTTCTTAACGAAAACTTATCTGACACTAGATAATCACTACTTGTTCAAGATTGTTTTTGTTACTGTGTTGTGTTGGGCGTTGTTCCTTAGTCAAATTTAGCTCATCGATAATATTAACCGCTTCATATTACAGTTCCTTTTGTTCAACCACTCGATATCTATTTGTTATACTTTGTTCCATTCATTCCTTTTTATCTGTCAAGAAATAACAAGGGTATATCGTGTTGTATCCTCTTTGTTCCTTGATTCAACTATCCCCCATCAGGCTTCGTTCATTCAATCATGGGCTCCAATGTTTGTGATGGAGATGTTTACATTCACAATCTAGCCACATTTATAAAATCACACGAAAGACAACTAGCAAATGCTTTGATAGCTTATAAAAAAACTAACCCCAAGTCCACAGGCGACCAAAAAAATACTGCTCGGCAACAACAGGCACAGCAAGTAGCAAAGCCAGTTCGACTTTCATTATCATTGCATCATTTATATTTCTTACTGGGGAAATTTCAAGATATAGGTATATCAGTTGGTCCTATGAGTATTAGACTCGATAATATTGACACTGAAAGTTCAACTAATTATGTTTCATTTTTAAGTGAGTTTCAAAGAAATAAGGCCATAATGTCTGATAACCAATCAATTCGATCAATGTCTAGTGTCAAATCTGTGATGTCAAGTGTATCTGCCATATGGAACAACCTAGGATCAAACGGAAACAAAGGTGAAAATATAGTGTCGGATTTAAAATATTTATATTCCGCTTTTACAAAATTACCATGTCTTAGATTAGCCAATGATCCTAACGCAAAATTGATTGAAGGGCACGAAGAATATCCTTTTGACACTTCAACACCTATAAAAGTATTCAAAAACTTATCTGTTCTAGAAATTTCAGAATTGGATCCTAAAGAGATTTATGGATGGCATATACTCAGTGAAAGTATAAGGTTCTTGGTGATCAAAAAGACAAATATAACAGATCCTGTGGAGGTTTTAGTTGATCTAGTTAATGAAGACTCAAATAGAAGAGGATCAACATATTCAGATGAACAAGAAACATCACCGATTGTCACAAATCCAACTGCAATTTCAACAAAAAGAAGTTCGTTTTCTTCTCCTCCTCTCCCCTCTGGAACCCATTTTACAAACTCATATGGAACTTCACCTTACCACCATTATCTAAGTAATTCCATTCCTGATTCTGCATCACCACCATTGTCTTATTACTCATCCCGTTTACACCATGAAGAGAAATCAACAATTGTTCCATCAAGAAGGCAATATAATTATTATGACCATCAGCGTCGATCACAGAGGTCGGATTCAAACGTGAGTGATAATCGTTATCAACCTAATCCGGATCTTTTAAACTCTTTAGCAATTTCCTCATCTCAATCAGCAACTTCCATTTCGTCATCAAGTGCGATAAAATCTTCTTTGAGCTCAAATGCTCCTGATGAAAACGTGCAAATACCTGCCTCTCAATCAGAGAACTGGAGAGGGTTGAAGCATTTGTCATTTTCAGAAAACAAGATATATATGATCAGTGATTGGAGTTTCAATGGTCTACAAAATTTATCTTCTTTGGATTTATCCTATAACAAATTGACTGAATTTCCTGGTTCTGCATTATCAAGTTTGACTAGTTTGAAATCTTTAAATTTGTCATATAACAAATTGATAAATACAAATGGTCTCCCCAAGACATTAACTAAATTGACAATACTGAACTTAAGAGCTAATCAACTTGTTAGCTTAGAGTCTCTTGATAATCTTATATCTTTGGAAAAGATTGACTTGAGACAAAACAATCTAGCATCTGTGACGGAGCTCAAGCCATTGTTACTTATCAACGAAGCAAAAGTTCTTTTAACGGCACTATACTTAGTTGGTAATCCCATTGCCAGTAACAGAGGTTATCGTGTCGAGCTTTTCAACTTATTCAATGGAGTTGATTACGCAAATGAGCTTAAAATAGATGGATCTAGACCTGGTATTTTTGAGTCAAGGCTGTTATTGGACTCCAAAGGTGCTCAGCATAATTTAAGCAAATTTTTAGACGCTAGTATAATAAGTAAGATGACAGCAAGTGTTTCCACAATGAATCTTACTAAAGTGGTCACAACCACAGCCACTACCACTACCGCTCCTAAAGTGTCTTCCCTGGCTAGAAATCCTGTCTCTGATTCGTTAACAACTGCAAGACTTTGGGGAAATTCTTTACCACCACCATCAAAAAAGGAAAATCTAGAAGGCATATCTATCTTATCGAAGAGATCCACGGTTTCTCAGCGTTCCAAACTCCATGTTCTTCCTCAAGTTAAGACACACTTACCAGTAAGTGATGCTAAGAATAGTTCACATTATACAAAAGTTCAGCTACGTCCATCGCATACAAATGGTGAGTATTCTCTGTCCCAAGTTGAGGTGGAATCTCAGAATAGTGATAAAGTTGATTCTAGGTCAGCGCCAGGTCAGTCACACACGACTACGGAAAATGTAAATTCAAACACAGATGTAACTTCAACTTCGCTAGTTCAGGCTACCAAAACTCAATTGAATACTAAGAGCGATCTAGAACCTCAATTACAGCAAAACCAACAACCTGAGTTACATTCGGAGCTCAAAGCTCAAAGTAATTATCAGGCTTCATCAGAAGTGAAGAGCCACGATCTTGTTTTCCCAGAAAAGAAACACAGCACTGAAAATGTTAAAGAGGAGGAAAGCAACCTTGTACAGGATATGGAACAAATAACTCTTCAAGATACTGGTGAAGCTAAGTCGTCTTTGCAAGCACTACAGTCAAATTTACAATTGCAACAAGAACTCCAACAACAGCAAATTCTCACTCCTAACAAAAATGTTGTTAATACTGCCAATATAGAGCCAATGTTGCCTCCTCCAAAGCCATTTTCCGGTCCAAGAAGAACATCAGTTCACTCTCCAACGCTTTCCAATTTCTTAGAGCATATTTCAAGCTCTGTTTTGGGTTCTGGAGCAAATGCTAATGTTCCAACGCCAAATGCTGGAAATACACCAACTGTCTCGAGTCCGATTTCAGTTTCTCATCCTCAGTTTCCGCCTTCATCAGACACTCAATCGCAATTGCAGTCTGAATCTTCGTCAACACTACTGCGTCTTGGTTTGAACCATCATTCATTGACGGATGAAAATATACTTCCACCTGGTGTGGTTCTGGGAAGTCACGTTAATGCTTCCTCATCTTCTGTTAATACAGCGTCGTCGTCAAGAAGAACATCTCAAGAGGCCAATCCAATCAGTAGAATTAGTCTGGCATCTCCTGCATTACCAGTTATTACTCAAGCGACTACTGTCACTACAACCACAACTACAACATCGATGCCTGTTACCCCTTTGGCTAATAAAAAGGCTGCTGATAATATAGATTACTTTCAAGCCACAAATCATACAACTTCTCATTCCCCCCGTCTGCTTCAGCACGAACAACATGCTTATCCAGCTAATGGCAATTCAGTTGTCGACAATGACGATGGTATAAACATCGATCCCGCAATAATGTATATGATCAGGAACGTCGATAATTCTGATGGTCTTGAAATTGAGGATAACAATGATGATGAAGATGGCATTGATATAAAGAATAGTCGAAAGAAAGAACAGCAAAAACAGGGTGAAAGTGAGTTGTCTAAGGGGCTCAAGATTTCGGTCGTTTGATATCTTTTTTGATTCTGTTTTGTGCTGTTTTGCTTGAATTTTAACAAGCAACTTATAGCTTTTCTGTTGAAAATCTGTGTATATTAAATCTTCATGTTTTGTGATAATGGTAGGGAAAGTTTCTTTATCATATGTTTTTTAAGCATCGTCCCCGATTTGTGTTTTTCAACTAATGTTATAATGGTGTCCTTCTTGTTTTTATATTTGATATTTATATACCCTTTTGTTAATGACCTTGATTTATTTTTTTCTCATGTGTATAATTGTTTCATAGAGTAATCTATGCACTACCGGTAAGTTCAAATAGAGAATGACGTGGGCTGGCGAAATGAAAAGATGCCTCACTAGTGTAAAACGTAAATTCAAAAGAATCAAAGAACAAGCGTCTGCGGAATCTTCATCCTTCAAGTTCATAGTACATGCACATTGCAGCTGTAACCAATGGTCTTCGAAAGAAATTCGCTGCTGCTTGAGTCACAGAAGCACATATAATATATCAAACGCTAAAGCTTTAGACTCTAAAGTGTAATATAACTAGAAATTCCAAGCTTGTTGATGATGAGAGCAGTCGGTCCAGATCCGCTATTAACTGTCAATACGTAATAGGAGTGAAAGTCCGGGGAAATCGTTTTAATTCAAATAGTAATGATTTTTGCCGCGCGCTCGCCGTTTTGAAAATGGCCCTATATACATATATGAAATATTTAAATTTTATATTACACTTGGGAATTGATAAGTCAATATTTGATCACGTGAGTGTATATTACCAAATATTATTGTGGCACAAAAGATCAATGATATTGAGCAGGCGTTTCTATGAGGACATGACATTCCGTCACTTGACCTGTTGAAATCAATCTCTTGGTATATGTGGTTAATTTCTTTCTTACTGTGCCCCCAAACTCACCACAACCTACAAGTTATGTGATATACGTGTTATTGTGATGGTTGGTTGTAGGATTTTCGCTATGCTTCCGCAACGACGGATCGTTAGGAATTTCAAATGTTTCTTATCCAGTATTTTCGATTCAGTATGGCACCAAGTTGTTTGAAAATGGGGCGATAATTCCTAGTTGAGTAAATCAGAAGTTGAGACATCGAGAACTTTTAAGTATATATAGGAAGTCATTGTCCACTTACTTGAATGATAAATTAAATTCATTAGCTCGTACTTCATATTTCTTATTGCATCTGGCAGTTCTCTCAAGTCCGAACTTTATTTTATCAATTATGTCTGTTAGTGGTCCAACTACTCGTCAACGTAGAACAAGTAACACCCATTTGAGAGTGGATGAAGATAGTTTCAGAAATGGGGTGTTTTCAGTCTCAGATGAGAACTACCAAAAACTAAAACATCCAGATTGGGCACCAACATGGGATTTGAAGCATAATTTACAATTCAAACATATTCCTACTTTCAAGCACGTTGATAGAGGTTATTTTGGTGATCCTTCATTTGAGTCTTTGTTTGCTGATCCAAAAGTGGAGAAAACAGCAATTTCACCTAAATTCGGTACCGAAGTTAAGGGATTGCAATTGCATTCATTGACTTCAAGACAAAAGGATGATTTAGCTCTATTTGTTGAACAAAGAGGTGTTGTCGTCTTCAGAGGACAAGACTTTAAGAATCAGCCATTTGAAGACCTCAAAGAATGGGGTAAACATTTTGGTCCATTACATGTTCACCCAACATCTGGTTCTCCTTTAGGGCACCCTGAGTTTCATATTGTTTTCAGAAGAGGAACTAAAGACGAACAAAAAAAGTCCTTTGCGTATAGATTGAACAGGATAGGTTGGCATTCCGATACCACCTATGAAAGTCAAACTCCAGGTATTACATTACTCGGTATGTTGCAGACTTCTGATGGTGGTGATACTCAATTCATAGACACGATTGAAGCTTATGAGAGATTATCTCCAACCTTCCAAAAAATGTTAGAAGGATTGCAAGTCTTACACACTTCGAAAGACCAAGCAAAATATGCTAAAGAAGGTGGCGGGATTGAAAGAAAGGTGCCAATTGACTCCATTCATCCACTAGTTAGATATCACCCTGTTTTGAAAAAGAAAATGTTGTTCATCAACAAAGGGTTCAGTAGACGTATATTAGGTTTGAAAGATGAAGAAAGTGAGAACTTATTAGGATTCCTGCTTGACCATATATCCTCATGTTTAGATGCTCATATAAGGGGTAGTTGGGATGAAAATACCATTGTTGTTTGGGATAACAGAAGAGCTTTACACACAGCAACATTGGATTGGGATTCCGATTCTTTGAGGCATGCATTTAGACTCACCACCATTGCGGAGAGTTCAGTTGGTAGTGAAGAGGAATACAATGCGTGGAGCGTTGAGGATGAAATTAAGAGAATTGATGATGTTGATCGTGTCGCAGGTTTGACACCCGCTGAGTATTTTGAAGAATTTGGGAAATCAGCTGAGTCAGTTGAATAAGGAATATTGAAATTTTTTGATCTCAGATTTAATTAAAATTTGATGAATATCTATTCAATTTTGTTATGTATGTACTTAAAAAGTAAAAATAAAAGGGAATTTCTTGCGATTAGTAGTAAATCATCAAACCGTTAAATATCAACAACAAAATTTTTATCCCTGCCTCAAGGGACAACAAGAGGCTGGGTCTGTTTTCCTGTCTGAAGATTTATCAAGGCAGCTACATTTGCACCAGCCAAAGCCTCTGTCTCCATGGTACTGATAAAGGGCTCCATTAAATTGATATACCATACATCCCCATCCACAATTTCAAAGTTAACATCATTTGTAGCTGGATTAGTCTTAAGGTATGGATATGACCTCCATACTTTGCTAAGTCCAAAAGAGTGTTCTCCAAACACTTCGTATATAAAACTATCAGTTAATGGAGCAAGACTGAATACTTTGTAGATATATTCATTCGTTTCAGGATTGAAATCAACTTCGTTGATCGAGTTGAACAGCACGTCAGGGCTCGAAGTTAAAATTGACTGGGGAACATTTTGCTTAATATTGGCAAAGTACAAGGAGTCATTCAGTGTAGTTTTAGTCTGAATCAGGTAAACAAATAACTCAACATATTCGGTTTTTTGCTCTGTCAACAGAGAAGGCAGTTCAATGTTCTTAAATAAAATACCAGTTTGGTCAAGAGGTGCAGCAATAACTATCTTATCAAAGTGCTTAAAGGATCCATCATCAAATGTGACTTCATACCCCTTATCAACAGTTTTGTTTATGACTGAAACTGTGGTATTTAGTAAAACGTTGGCTTTTGAGTAGTGGACCCAATTCTCAAAAATACGATAATTACCACCCTCGACCGCTTTTGCCCCACTAGCAGATAGGGTGACTACTGTTCCTAAGGCGTGAATTTGGTCAAGATTCTGAGCATAGTTAACTCTGGTTAAAGATTGAATAAACGCAGTGTACTCTGGTGAAATATCAAGAGATTCTAAAAATTCCTTCCCTGTAATGTGTATATAGCTTGCCAAAGTATTTGGAGAAGATACTGAAGTAAATGGAAATTCAGCGCCATAGTAAGAATCAAGGAATAGTTTTATGAGTTTATTCTTTTGGGATTCAACTCTGCGAATAGACCTAAAACCAAAATGGTACACAAATTTTAGTGTTGAGTAAAAAGGAATCTTGGAAGCATCATGTATGTATGTAAAGTCTGTCCCATTCCATAATCCAAAAGTTGAGGCATCATCACCATCGAAATCTTTCAAATCAAGCTTGAATTCTGAAACTGCATTAACCAAAATTTTATTGGCGTCAACAAAAATTGAAGCACCCAACTCAATATCACGTCCATTAACATTAGTTGTGATTGAACGTCCTCCGATGTAATCATTCTGTTCTATCAAAGTTATATTGAAAGAATGATCGGAGTATTTTTGAAGGTAATAGGAGGTGGCAGAACCAGCTGCTCCAGCACCTATGATCGCCACCCTGGTGTTGACACGTTCCGAATCAATGTCATAAGTAACAGTAGTTGTGCCATTCCAAACAAATACAAATATCAAAAAACTAAGAGAAATAAGACTTACATAAACTTTGTATTCCTGAAATTTGTTGTTTCGACCGACCTTATTCTTGCCGACATCGGAACTCTGTTTCTCATATAAGGAGCTCTCAAATTTAGTACCCATGTACCCTTCCAGTGAAGGACTCTCGTCATTAAGTTCAAGGCCTGAACCCTTGAGATCAATATTTGACTCTTTTTTGTCAGACATATTACCTTTAAAATTATTTGGGGCCTGAGATTTGTTGAAAGTTTCCGCAGCTCAGTTAACTTGTGTTTGGGTCCAGCAATGAGTCTCTTGTAATACGAATGATGAGATTTTGAATAGTCAATTCATGTAGGTTATTAAAGCCCGTTGAATTTTTGATGCCAAATCCAAAATCGTGCACATGTTCAATTACGCAATAGTGGTATCACCTTTAAATTGAACTAGCGCACCCAATTCACAATATTCGGAGTGGTACGTAGCTAAAGCTAGTCTGGACTCTGAGCTCCAGAGTCTCTGAAACAGCTTTACTTCCAAGGAAGCACATCGGGGTATCACACAGCGGTTCTGAGGCTTATTGACACTTTTATGTATTGGCATAAGAAAGTGAAATCACTTGACATTATGTCACGTGCTATATTTTATCTTACAAAAGAAGAGAAATTCGTAACAGGATCATGAATCGATAGAAACTAGGAACCAAAAGCTAGCAACTAGTGTACAAGGAATAACTTAATTCTTGAGGCTTGCAGAAACTTTCAGCTGACAATTTTTAACAATCCTGTATTCAGTTTATTCATAATAGCTTAGAGCGGTTATTGTAAACTGCTCTTTAAGCTGAAAAAAAAATTGGAATAGTTGATCTGAAACGTAGGTTATTATATACTTTCTCCAGTTACAAAGCTCGACGCTCTACACTAATGTCAGCAAAAAAATCTGTCACTGGTAAAAGGTTGCCGGGATCCACTGTTCCAGAACCGTTATCCAGTTTGTCAACTCCGAAATCATCTCCATCGAAAGCAAAGGCTATGTCAAAGAGCAAATCAAGATTGGATTCCATTTCCCCAAGTGCTCCATCTTCGCCGCTATTTCCAACTTCAGCCAACGGGTCTCCCACAAAGTCACAACAGATACAGCAGTTACTTGTTCAGTCTGATGAATCACTGGTATCATATACAACATTACCCCCTTGTCCACATTTAACGAAAGTATTATCATCTTCTGCCAGTGAAATGGTCCTTAAAACTTTTGCTACAGTTATGAAAATATGTCTCTTGTCTTTCTCTTCTGCTGCTTCTGACTCAAGTGGTGAAAGCACTACCACATTAACAACAAAAGATGGTCGAAATGTTGATCTTCAAGATATACTGAATTTGAAAGCAAAGATTTTGAAATGTAAAGAATGTTCGACCACCTCCTCTATATATTTGTGTCTTCAGTGCCCCAACGTTGGATGTCTGAAGTCAAGTCATGCTTTGGCGCATGCCAAATCGAGTGGTCATATATTTGGAATTGATCCCACTTCCGGACGCTTACTCTGTCTGAAATGTCGTGACTTTGTAGGTGACCCAATGTTAGAGAGAATAAGAATCAAGCAGATTGAAAAGGCAAGAATGATCTCAAACTTTCCCGGATTGCCAATATTTGACCATGAGCACAATGCGGAGAAACAGAAACTGATTGAATCTGACTCCAGACTGCCAACTTACAAGGCAACCACTGGTCTAAAGGGATTTATCAACATGGGATCGACTTGTTTTATGAGCGTAATCCTACAAACATTGGTCCATAATCCTTTCATTAGAGATTACTTTTTGGCTGGGGAACATCTGAATTGTGATCAACCTCTCAATCAATGTTTGTCGTGTTGTGTTGGTCAGATTTTTCAAGACTTTTATACTTCTACAAGTACTTCGGGGTTTGGTCCAACAGCATTGTTAACTGCTGCTTGGAAAGTCAAACGTTCATTAGCTGGATATTCTGAGCAAGACGCACATGAATTTTGGCAGTTCTTACTTCATCAACTACATAAGACTGATACTCAGAGAAGGAACCAGTCCAAGGAATTGACACCTTCCAATATGGACAAAAGTACTGGTTCAGGAACAAACAAAAACTCACATGACTGCAACTGTATCACTCATAGAACATTTGCAGGTGAATTACAGAGTTCAATCACTTGTTCTGAATGTCAGTCAGTCCGTATCACAATAGACCCAATGTTAGATCTATCCTTAGAAATTCAAGAAAAAAGTCCTACAAACGGGAGAATCCCTATCACCAGTCTCCAAGGTTGTCTTGATAAGTTTACCAAGCCAGAAAAGTTAGATGTCATGTACAGTTGCTCGACTTGTAACAAGAAAACTGAAGTTACCAAACAATTGAAGGTTAAACGTTTGCCACAAACTTTAGGTATCCAGTTGAAGCGATTTGAACACTTAGCAACCTCTACAAAGATCGATACCCATGTTAGTATACCTTTGATGCTAGACATGGCAAGTTATACAATGTTGGAAAATAAAATCCCAACTAAGAAAACGGTTGGAAAGTACGTTTATGAACTATTTGGTGTCGTTTGCCATATAGGCTCAGTGAATACCGGACATTATGTATGTATGGTTAAGAACAGAGATTCTCTATGGTTCAGATTTGATGATGATAAAGTGACCAAAGTGTCGCAAGAAGATGTCTTAAGATCAAACGCATATCTTTTGTTTTATATTATTCATGAACTTCTATAAAAAGTTGTGACTATAAATTCAGTTCCGGAGATTGATTTTCCTCTCCACTTGTTGACTTACCCCGATATATACCTCCATCATTATGCATTACTTACTTGTGTTTTTGTTTATCAATCAATTACATTCTGAAATGATTTTCTGTGTAGTTTCTGTTAATCCACAGAGTGAAAGGTCCATGAACCGCATCCCAGGCTCACTTCTATAAACTTCTGAACTACACCCACCTTCCTACACGTGTAATCTTCGCACGTTTATGAAATTGTCTCAATTCTTCTTCAGTCAAAAAAGTCATCGTCTGATCCGTTGTCGTAAGCGTTGTCTCTCAATGATTTTTTTTGAAATCTTGATCTATGGGCCTCTTCCAAGTCATCGTCCCGATTATTTATAATTAATCTTGAATCAGTGTGCTTGACCGCCTCTACATCAATCAAGACATTCTCCAAGTCTTCAAGAGTTGTCTGATTCCCACTTAGCATCGCCAAAGTTACAAACTGTTTCACAACATCACCGTTATGATATATTAAAATTGTGGGGCAGCTTGCTTCTGGATAGTTCTCCACCGCTCTATTTGCAGCGATTTCGACAAACTTGATTTCTGGAAATTTTCTAGCTAATTGTGGCAGGAGGTTGGAAAGTAATCGAGATTGTAGTGCACTCTGTAAGGTCATGTGTAAAAAGACAAAGGACCTGAGAGAAGCGTCTGTAACTTCGTCTTTATATTCAGGTTTATTTATAGGGTATACAGATCCAAACTTAGAAGATTGGGTCAATTTTTGCATCTCAGCTATTCTTTTTTGCTTATAGAACTCTAAAAATTCTTCGTCTTCATCTTCTTCAAGTTCTTCAAGTTGATCAATATCTTTATCTTCAAGTCTATATGCGTGCTGCTTTTCAATGACATCTGCTAATGCTTCTTCTAATTCTTCCGTTGGGTCTTTTTCTTTCTCAGGGATAATTCCATGTGATCTCAAAATATCATTCCATTCAGTATCTTCAGTGGGATCCACTTGGACCTGAATCTTCGGATCAACATTTCCATTCATATTGCAAATAGTTTTTTGATATTCTACCAAATTAGTAATAATTATCTGACTAGTGATGTTACTTAAATTTTAGACAAAATTACCACTTAACAGTGTACTTCAAATGTGGATATGTTTCTCGCTTCGAAACTTCAAAGTTTTTGAGACTTCAAGCCAACTTTTCAGCACAGCCGTGATTGGTGCTCGCATCTGGATCCGGAACTGGATCTTCAATTCTTGTCAAAGAACACTTATCATTGCTCCTTGTGGGTGGTGCTCTAGCTTTTTACTGGGCCAGCACCAGTTTTGGTGGCAGGATAATGACATTTGAACGTGGCTCCTCGGAGTGTTACAGCTTTTGTTGATACTGCCAACCGGTATTGAGGTCTGCGACTTTTGCCTAGGATGCTGGCGTAATGATCCAATACCGCCCGTCTTGAAACATGGACCAAAGACTGCTTGAACTTTGAACTTTGATCACAATAGAATCTAGAACTGAAGAAGAGAAAGATAGCATAATCTTAATATAAGGGTTGTTAGTTTAACGGATCCCCAACTAATAGGTGCTTATCTGCAAATTTTGCAAGATAAGTTGGGAGAATAGTACATTGAAGTTGGTCAGAACCTCGGAGGTTCAGTTCGTACGAATCAACTACCATACAAGCAGTTTAGTCGTGTATACCTCCTCGGGCCTATTAAAATAGCATTAGCTACTTTCTAAGTTGAGTTCGTTTCTTTGAGACTTGTATAAGGTCTGGTGACTAGTTTGGTAACACACAATTGATTAATAAATGTAAATCAATTGAAACAGATTCAATAAGTTAATGATAACAAATAATAAATCTA
>JAKTQZ010000040.1:0-135704 GCA_030579435.1 Ogataea nitratoaversa
CCCCCGAAAAAGTATTGACATTCATCAAGATTTGTCATATACATCTTATTCTTTAATATTAGGTTTTATGTGGTGTTTTTTTTCTATTTTTAGGTCAACAAATGGGTATTTATTATATTATGTTTGTTTCATATTAAATAATGGATTTTATATATAATAATAATAAAAATAACAAGAACGTTTAATGAATGAATAAAACAATGTATCGAATGTGAAATAATTCCTTTTATTCATATTATCAGGCTGTGTTCAATGTATCTATGATTTTAAAGAGATTGACAAAACATCCATCAATTATTATTATTATTATTGATTATGTTTTTTTTTTTGTAGTTGGTTTTATCATTACTCAAATCAATTCAGTTGAGTTAATCTAGAATTAATACTACATTTAAATCAATTGATTGACAGTATCCATCCAAAACTTACATTTTGTTACCTTGTACATATAACAATAATCGTTTCAACATATTATCAGATTCATTCATAAAATTTCATTCTCAAACAACTACTAATACTACTAAAACGCACAAACATGAGTAATTTGAACCCTAATCGATCAACATCTCCAGATTTACAACATTCATCCACTCCATTATTGAAATCAGGATCCTCTTTGAATATACGACTTGAAACACCGTCTTATTCCCCATCGATTTCTACAGCTTTAACGAATAATAATAACAATAATAACAATATCAATATTAATTACAGTAGTGTACCTGGCACTGGTTTTGGTGGTGGACAGCAACAAGAGGAAGTGTCACAATACGATTTATTGAATCATGAGTTACATGTTTTGTCGGAAATGAAAGAAATGGAATTACTTCCGTTGTTATTAGATTTGATTGAAAGTTTAAAGATTGGTGAAATATCACCTAAAGATTTCAATAATGCTGTAAGTTTTCTTTCTCTAATCAAGTTATATTGGTTCATTATACTAACAGAAGAATCCATTTTGTTTTCATTTTTGGTTTGTTTTTCGATAGGCAGGTAGAATAAGAGTTCGAATTAATAAATTCAAACATTTGATCAATCAAATTGAAGGTTTGAATGAATCAACAGAAAGTAGAATTAAAAAGATGGAATTATTAAGTGAAAGAATCAACGAAAAGAAGAAAATCTTGGCTGATTTCAAATACAAGGTGGAGGGAAAATTTGTTTCAATTGATGATGATGATGATGATGATGAACATATATAGCATGATGAGGATACCTGATTGGATATCTGCTTACTTATTTATGTACAGATCTTTACTTACAATCTACAATAGATACACAACATGGGAAGGTGATGGTGCACCACACACACACTACTACGTATATCCATCCTAATTGGACATATATCGTATGCTGATTATCCTGTCTTTTGAACAATACCATACCAATAAGCAGTATTGATGTTTCCCTTCCCACACATCCAATCTGTTTATGGCATGGCAACCTTCCCCCGTTCGATCTATAATACATAGTGGGATATTAGTAATAATGAACCCCCTGTCCAAACAATCAGGTCTTGCCAAACAAACTAACTAAAGTGATGTGATTAATGATTAATCCAGTAACTAACCAATAAGAGGTTACACACACACACACCCGTGCACGGTGCATTTTACAACTTAACACCAAAAAAAAACACAAAAAAAAAAACTTCGAAAATTTCCCCCCCTGAGATGGAATTATTTGAATTTTTTAACAAGAAAGCCAAATATTCGAGCATTGTTGAAGTTTTTTGGGAAAATAGTGAAAATTCAGTTATATGTATGTTGCTTATGAATGAATGAATTGAATTGAACATAAACAATTTGATTGTATTTACTAGTCGTATTATACTCTATACAACGATTAATATACTGATAGTCAAAAGGTTAATATTACTACAACTATTACTACAACTACTAATCCAATTTGTTTTTGACAACCAACTTAGTTTTGTATATCTATTATATTATTGACTTGTTCCATATTCATTCATCTGTATATATATAGTGTTGAAATAAAATATCATTATTCTTCCTTCAAATCATCACTCTTAACACAACTTTAAACAATTCAATTTTTTAAAAAGATCTACAATATTTAGTTATTCTTCTTCCTCTTCCCCTTATAATTCTTATACAACATGACTTCACCACAATTAAATTTAGGAGAATTAAGTAAATCTTTAACTCCAATACATGGATTCAATCAAATTGAACAAACTAATACTAATGGATTTTGGACATCTAATCCAATTTTCCAATTTGTTAATAATGTTTCAAATACAATTGTTAATCATAGAAAGTCATTAGATTTAATTAATCCTGGTACTTTTGAAAATTTAAATAAAGAAGTTTCAAGAGATGTTTTTTTAAATCAATTACAATTCACTGGTTTAAGAGCTGATTTAAGTAAAACTTTTTCAATGAAACCAGTTTTCCAAATTAGTCATGGTTTTTCAATTGGTGGACAATCTGCTCCTTATTCATTCACTTCAATGTTTGGTTCAGAACAAACTTTTGTTCAAGGTACAGTTGATAGTGATTTATCTTTAACTGGTAGATTGAATCATGCTTGGGATAAACATATTGTTTCTAAAGTTACTTTACAATTAGCTCAAAGTCAACAACCAATGTGTCAAATTGAACATGATTATCAATCAAACGATTTCTCAATCAATTTAAAAGCTTTAAATCCAAACTTTTTAAATGATTCATTTAGTGGTGTTGCAGTTGCTTCTTTATTACAATCAATTACTCCTAAATTATCATTAGGTATTGAATCAGTTTATTCAGCTTTACAACCGGGTACTCCAGGTGATGCTGCATTATCATTTGTCGGTAGATATAATTCTAATAATTGGATAGCTTCTACTCAAATACAAGGTTCTGGTGCAGTTGTTGCTTCATTTTGGAGAAAAATCGCTAATAATGTTGAAGCGGGTTTAGAAACTTCTATTCAAGCAGGTATGAAACCAACTTTGAATGAATTCATGCAACCTGTTTATCAAACCATCATTGAAGCTAATACCACCATTGGTGCTAAATATGAATTCAGACAATCTGTTTATAGAGGTTCTGTTGATTCCAAAGGTCAAGTTTCATTCTTATTAGAACAAAGAGTCTTACCAACTTTAGGTTTATTATTCAGTGCTAGTATCGATCAAGCTAAGAACACTGCTGCTGTTGGTTGTGGTTTACAAATCGAAATAGCAGGTTCTGAACAAGTTATGATGATGCAAAATGGATTAGTCGATGCTGAAGGTAATCCAATCCAAGGTGCTCCTCAACCATATTAATTGATTAATTGATTGGTTGGTGTGGTATGTGAGTTTTTCTTTTTTTTGAATGATTAAAATTTATGAAATGGAAAATTGTTTTGTTAATCTTGTGTTTAGAAGAAGAGATTGTAAATATCAGCTGTTATTGCTTTTGAATCTCAAATGCTTATTTATTATATTGAAGTTTCCTGTTTAAATTATACATTTATTTATACATGCAAAAACTACGTACATTTATAAATAGACATATATGGATTCATATATATATATAAATTCTCATTCATTTTCATATACTTTTCCATTATGTTTTTTGTTACATGTTACTTGTAAATCTCCCCTTTTTGTTACAGTTCTGTTTCTTTGTGTATGTTTTTGTTCTTTTCTTTGTTCTCATTGCTAACGGAGAAAAGACCCCCCTGTCTTGTCAATATATATTTCAATCGTTAAACGTTAAACGTTAATTATTTATACAACTTGTAAATACCTAAACATTTAATTAAACACACACGTCACGTCGCCTGTCCGGTCTCACGTGCCATTATCTCACCTTGCGCCGGCCTCCCCACCACGGAATTGGAAATTTACGGCGCAACAACACAACGTGGATTGAAATTTGGGTGTTTTTTTTTTTTTTTGAACATGTATATATAATATATATTGAATGTGATAGATCATCATTGAGAGATAGATGGTGCTTGATTGATTGATTGATTGATTGATTGATTGACCATTTGAGATTCTACTTTTGTGATAGATCAATTCTCTTATCTATCTATCGGCCGTTTGTCAATTGAGATAAGATCATAACTTAAATACATTAAAAGGATCCACTTTTCCTTCTCTGTCTCTCTGTCTCTCTGTCTCTCCCATCTTCAAGATTGTTCGATTGATTAAAAACAAATTCTTCTTTAATTCATCCAAATTACTTAAAATGTCTTTACCTTCTGAATTCAGAGAACCTGTCAGCTTAGCCATTATTGGTGGAACTGGGTTATACAACTTAGATTCATTGACCCCTGTTGCCAAACTGACCATTTCAACTCCTTGGGGATTCCCATCTTCTCCAATCACTATCTCCAAGACAGATGATGGATTTCCTATTGCTTTTTTAGCAAGACATGGACAACAACATGATTTATTACCTTCAGATGTGCCAAGTCAAGCTAATATTGCAGCCTTGAAAAGTTTAGGTGTTAATACCATTGTTGCTTTCAGTGCAGTTGGTTCATTACAACCTCATATAAAACCTCGTGATTTTGTTGTTCCTAATCAAGTCATTGATAGAACTAAAGGAATTAGAAAATCAACATTTTTCGAAAAGGGATTTGTTGCTCATGCTGGATTTGGTGAACCATTTGATTTGAAATTGAATAAATTGATTGGTGACTCTGTTGCTGATGTCTTAAAAGGGGGCGACGATATTAAATTACACACTAGAGAAACCGAACAAGACGACCTCATTGTGATTTGCATGGAAGGTCCAGCTTTTTCAACAAGAGCGGAATCAAGACTATATAGATCTTGGGGAGGTTCTGTGATTAATATGTCTGTTCTTCCAGAAGCTAAATTAGCTAAAGAGGCTGAAATCTCATACCAGATCATTTGTATGTCTACCGATTACGATGCTTGGAATGAAGATGAAGAACCAGTCACTGTCGAAACAGTCGTTGGTAATTTGAAAGCTAATAGTGCTAATGCTCATTTGGTTGCTGAAAAATTGATTGAAGTGTTGGAACCTAAATTGAAATCAGGTGAAATTGGTCAAGATTTGAAACATTCAATGAAGTTTGCAGTCAGTACATCAGTGGCAGGTAGGGATAAGGCATTACTTGAAAAAATGCATTATTTGTTCCCTGGTTATTGGCCATTGAAGTATGATGATCATCGTTCCAATGAGTAATTGTGAAGTAATAATTTGTTGAAAATGTATTTTTTTTTTTTTCCAGTTTTTACTAAGAATTACCTTGCTCGTGTTTTTCTATATAGAATTCAATTACAAATCCTTTTACCGTTATAAACAATCTATGCTTGTGACAACGATGTCTTGTACCAATCAAAACAAAAGAAAAATAAGTCATTTTGTAATTCATTATTCAACAAACTAGTGATATCATCCCTTGTAAATCGCCCCAAAAAAACACAAGAGTTTCTTCAGAATAAGCGACACCAAAATCTCACAAAAACCTAAAAAAAAAAAAAAAAAAAAAAAAAAAAACAAAAACGAAAACTGTCAAGAAAACAAGAATTCACAACATCATGTTGCCTTTAAAAATATACTAAGCAGGGAAATACTTTCATAGTAATTTAAACTAATACATATCGATAGTTGTATATCAACTACACACACAAAAAGACACCATAACTACTTCCAAACATGTCTTTTGAAACACCCATAAGCTCCTCTATAAACCAATCATATTTCACTCCTTCAGATGACACTTTTTTACAAGCTAAAAGAAAAATTCAACTCCATGACATAGACCGAACACACTCTCAGACCACTGTTCATCAATTACAACCTCCACCTTCAATCGATCTTGAGTCTGTTGGAAACCGCAGCCATTCATTCATATCAAACGCCAACATCTCATCCTATACGCCTATTAAACCATTAGTTTCATCTCCTTTCAAATCATCATACCATAATAATATTGGTTCAGCATCACGTTCAATCATATCTTCAACCCCATTACGTGATTCAGATGCACATCATACATCTTTTGCAAATGGTTCTACTTCCTTATTGAATCAAAAAATACAACAACAGCAACAGGATATAAATCCGACTTCTTCTGATAAAAATGGATCAATAACTACTCCTCAACGGTCAACCGTTTTGAATTCCAATTTGTATCAAAGATCAATCTTCAAATCCAGAAGAAGTAATCATAGCACACCTATTTTTCCCAATAGAACTGTTAAATCAAGTTCTACATTGTCCAATACACCTGTTTATGGATCAGATTTGACTGGTAATAATACAACTAATACTACAACTAAATCGACAAATATTATTGAACCAATTGCAAAAAGAGGTAGTGATTACAATAAGAAAGTGTTGGTTGATTCCAATGAACTGGACAGTCCGTATGTTGAACTAGCACTGAACCGAATAACTAATAAAGATAAAGAAATGAGAAAATTATTAATGAGTTCGTTATTCTTTTTAGTCTATAAATTCATTTTAGCTTTGATTCAATTGGTAATTTTGAATTTGAAATTAAAGAATATTAATGTTGAAGCCATTTTACCTGTTGAATATGGTAAATATTTCAATTATTTGATCTACACAATCCTGACTTATAATATTACAACAAGTGTATTAAGATTGATCAAACCTCAGGACAAGTGTCTTGATTTACCATTGACTAACAAGCAAAGAAAACTATTAGGCTTGCCATTGATTTTTGGCTCCACTTCTGATGATGAAGACTTTGAATACAATAGATCAACTACATTGAGACAACAACAACAAAGACAAGAACATGATAACCCTATTTTTCTACAGTCATCACCTTTGAAGAATGGCTCTTTATCAGCTACCTCGCCTGCTTTTCAACGTGATATAAGAGATTCATCTTTGTTGGCATCGGATATCTCAAGATCGTTTGCTAGCATGAACATATCCAAATCGACGATTAATACATCAAAAAGCACAAAACAACAACCACAACCACAACCACAGCCACAAAGACAATTACAAAGGCCATCAACATCATCATCAGCTACTCAGCAACATCAAACTTCTTTTTCCAATAACAGCAGGATACTTGGACGCACCCCTATTGTATCGAACGGTAATACTAGCGTTAGTAATCCCAATACTAATGTCGCTGATACTTCGGCTAGAATCAAAGAAAGATTATTATCGGCTAGAAAACAATCCAGTTTTATCCCGCCTACTCCGGTTAATCATTATGGGAACAACAACAATAATACAATCAACTCTATAAATAGAAGTATCAATGATAATAGTTTCTACAGTAATAGAAATAGTGATAACAGTAGGATAGTACAAGGCATAGCTCCAATAAGTCCATCTGTTTCAACATTGGAATCAAAAAATAAATTAAAGACCCCATCTGGAAAGTTCTTATATGATATTACAAATTCACACAAGAGTGGTGGATTGAATAGTGGATTCGATGTGAGCAATTCAGAAGATGTCTCATTTTACTGATGTATAAAAAAAAATTTGTATAATTTCTATTATGTATAATTAATGGATATAGATATTTAGATTGGATAAATAATTCCACTCGCAACAATTTATAACATATGAAAATGTAAAATTTGAGCGATGTGTATTAATACAAATGTATAGAAGATACTGAACAAAAATACTACTACACCAAACCAAAGAAATCATTATGGATAATAGAATTAGGAACACAAGCAAAAAAAAAAAAAGAGAATAAATACAGCCAAAGTACAAGAAACAAAAAAAAGGTTTGTATTAAGACAACCAAAGACTGGAAAAGAAGAGAAGCGAATTAAGAAAACATTATCTTATAAAACTCATTATGATAAAAACACCCAGTTTGTATGTGTGTGATTTATAAATATTAAATAAATATATAAACAGTAATATAATGAACTAAATAACACCTGAAAGATAAATATAAAGAGAGAAAAAAAAAATCACAGTTCCTTATTGAAAGTCTTTTAGAAGGATGAGGAAACAGACTTTGGGATTGGGGTGGGAGTAATAGAATTAATTGATCGGATGTGTTTGTGGGTGTGGTGGGTGTAGTGATTGACTGCAAAGTTGAAATAAACGTAATTGAAGTCTGGAATTGTCTTTAAATTTGTAAAAACTTTTATTCACTGAAAAAACACACACACAGATGTGATGTACATCCGAAGTGAAATCAATTAAACATGTTTGTACATTGAGTTTCGTATAAGTAGGTGATGAAAAAGATTTACAACTTTATTTAAAAACATAAACCCAGTATTTTCAACTCAATTTAATTTGTTTTTTTCGTTGTAGATTTTAGCATCTAATGTAGCTAATATATTAGTAGCATTAATCAATTGAATAACATTCATATATTGTTTGAATAACCAAACTGGAGCAGAGATGAAGACTAATAATCTTGGAATTGAGATTGCAATCAATGGCAATTTAGCAAAGTTGTAATAATCTAAATATAATGCCATGTAAAACAATTCGTTCAACATACAAACAACGAATAAAACAGTTCTATTCTCGTAATATAATCTTAATAAAACATTGGTATCTTTGGTTAAAGTCTTATGACTTTCTGAACCACTGAGCATCAAGGCATACATGTGAATATAATGAGATGCTAAATCTAATGAAATTAAAACTTGCCAAAATATGAACCAATTTGGATACAAGACGGTTAAAAAGACAATCAACGAACATGTTGAGCATCTATCTGTAACCATATCTAAAACAGCACCAAATTTGGTTGATTGGTTAAAACGTCTTGCTGCATAACCGTCAAATGCATCTAATAAACATGAAGTGGAGTATAGAACACACATTGTAAATTTGGGATGGCTTTTCATTGTAAAAAATGATGCTATTAATGTGATTATACGAACATATCCTATTAGATTGGGAATGAATTTATAGATTGCCGATGATTGAATTGGTCTTTGCACTAAGTTCGTCGATGTCATTGTTATTATATATATATATATATAGATATGTATATCTTTATATGTACCTGTTATTCAAAACTAATTTGATTCTTGTTTTTCCTAAAAATGTTGTCGAAAAGAAAGTGATTCACTCTGATCTGTTGATCAACTGATTTGACAATACGCCTTTTTGTGAATGTTTGAATATATATGTGTAAGTGTTTATACTCTTAATAAATGATTCAAGAGCAATTGATTATATGATAACGTCAAAATGGACGACTTTTATTATTTATAACTTAAATAATTTGAAATAGTTGATAACTTGAGATAAAACATAAAATTATCTTATTATAAATTCAAAAAATTATTGGTTGGGTCCCTGATTTTTTTTCAATTCAATTCAAACCACGTGAAGGTTGGAGAGTACAAAAAGCTTTTCTTTTGCGGTCTTGGGATTTTGGGATTTTAAAATTTAAATTTTGGGATTTTGGGATTTTGGGATTTCGGATCTCAATTTTCTGCTGAGAAGAAGAAGATTTGGCAGTATATTTACGATATTTTGGGATGTCTTTTTCAAATTATTGGAGGGTGATAAACAATATACTATTTAATGAATAAGATTCAGTTCATATCCCACTTTAACACAATGGCTCTTTATTGGTGGGTTATTGTTGTGTGTATATCGTTCAAATCATTCAATCAGTTCCGATGAAAAGTTTGATTTATCATCTCCTTGAATTGACTGGGGTTTATTGTAGGTTCCCAGTACTTGTTTCAATACAGCTTCACATGACAGACTGCCCAATCTATCGGAGATGAAGTATATATACACACATATGTATTTATATTGGAAGAAGAAGGAAATTATTAATGATGAAGGTTTGGATTTACTACTTATAACTTCTTAGCCTTCTATGATTTGAGAAGCTGAATCAACAGCTGTCTTTTCAATTGGGATCAGGTCAATTATTGTAGCTTTCAACGAACTATCGTAATTCACCCTCAACAGCAAGTAATCTTCCACCAACTGCCTATGGGTTCTTAAAAGCAGCCACGTGAAAAACTTAGCAACATCTTCTGACATCGTCAAAAACAAATTCCAGGATGCTTATATGAGTTTTAATATTCTTCCTGTGGGAATTTTTCAGCAGAAGTGTTCAATATATCACCTTTAGCACTTCCATCAAAGTGATTATGAACCAAGCACGTATGGTGGAGCAACGACTGATAATTTGAAACCATCTCCAATAAAATTTCTAAGCAGCTCTCTTTCAGAATATATTATGGAGGCAGAATATGATAAGAGTTGATTGATCATTTTTAGCATCTTCCAAGTTTGTTCGGTATGAACAAACGTTTTGTTATCTGTCCCTAAAAATTTTGAATAGCAGCAAAAGAAGATGCAACAACAACATTTGGGGCATATTGATTGATACCTTTCAAAATATCAAGTGTACCAAATATGCATTTTCATTGGATCCAGAGATACACTTGCAGTATCTAAGACATATTTCACTTTTAATCAACTTGTCAAAGTACCATCAAATACATTACTAATGACAATATCAGAAATGATAATAGTAGATCAACGATATGTAATGCTATGAATTTTGAGGCACCTCTGACAAGAAAACCGACATTAGTGGAGTAATCAATGTTTTTTTTTTTTTCAATTGAAATAAACGGATTCTTAATTAGTTTATTATAGAAAAGAATATATAGTAAATGTTGCAATATAATATTGGTTTCTATAGTCGTTAAAAGGTATTTGTGTCATTCCATTGATCTTTAAAATTATGTACTAACTAATAATTGGAGATAAATGGGGCAGAATATATCCGAACTTCCGTGACGGCTGGACGGCTCGACGGCTGGATGGCTGGATGGCTGGACAGCTGTATATTTAATATTTATTATTATATTAATACTTACTCCTTTTACAATTAGATTATGACTAACGAGATAGACCAACTACAATGGGTGGAAATACTGTAATTTTTATATGCTCACATGTTAAGAATAAAAAAATTGAAAAAAAAAAACAAGCAGCTAAGATTAGATGATATATATATTAAAGAAAGCGCAAAAAAGGAAAAAAAATTATGAATTAAAGTCATTTGAAGCCCCTTGAAAGAGCAAGTGTCTTATTTAAACAACTAATATGGACATTTTAAAAAATTTCAAGCACTTAAAATTTGAACAGCACTATCAACAATAGTCTTTTCAAAAGGAATTAATTTAATACCAGTGATTTTCAAAGTAGACTCATTATTGTAAACAGGAACAACTTTTTCAATTTCTTCAAGTTTTTCAGGTTCTCCTTTTGAAATCTTACCACGTAAACCAGTTAATTTATCATTTAAAACATTCAAGACTCTTTGACTTGATAATGGACTTTCCGCAACAAATAATCTTTTACCATCAGTTTCTGGTTTTTCAATAGCTGCAAGATGGGCCAGGGCAACATCTCGAACATCGACACTTAAAAGAGGTGGTGGTTGATTTGCGGTACTATAATTCTCAGGTGTAGATTTGATCAGTTGATTAATAAGTTCTGATGATGTATTTAAAGATTCACTCTTAGCATCTTCATCGAATGCTTGAGGACCTAAAACATATGGTGGAGTCACAGTTGATAATTTGAAATTTGGTTTTTCATCTTCAACAAATTTCCAAGCAGCTTTTTCTGCATATTTTTTAGATGCCACATATGCAGTAAATTCACTATCTTTAGCTTGTTCCCAAGTCAATGGATTCCAAGTTTCTTCAGTATGAACAAAAGTTTTATTATCAACACCCATGTTCATGATTGCTGCAAAAGAAGATGTAACAACAACTTTTTTAACTTGTGGAGCAAATTCCTTAATACCTTTCAACATATTAACAGTACCATTAACTGCAGGGTTTAAAAAAGCATCATCATTAGATTTTCCTTCTTGACCAAAACTGAATGGACTTGCAGTATGTAAGACATACTCAACTTCAGGATGTGCTTTTAAAGCATCATCAAATGCATGATCAATACCAATATCTTTAACAATCTCGAATTGTAAATCAGCTTTTGGATGTCTTTGTTTGAATTGTTTGGTAACCTTATCAGCTTTGTCTTGAGATCTAACAGTACCAACAACGGCATAGTTTCTAGTCAATAATAGATCAATGATATGTAAAGCGATGAAGCCAGAAGCACCTGAGATGAAAACGGACATTTTTATAAATTGGGTGGATTTTGTTGTTGTTTTTTTTTTTTTGTGAAGCGGTTTAATTAATTTTTATAGTGTATTCTTGTATAAATTGAATAGACTAATTATTGAATGATGATGAAGATATATAATTGAATTGAATTGAATTGAATTGAATATGGATTTATAAAAGAGAGATTTTATTCTTTTTATAGGTAAGATCAAATCAAATGAAGATTCAATTGATTACATAGTACCGGGAATAAGATTATTAAACCCATATTAAATTCACAAATACAATTACATTACAAATATATTACAAATTTAAAGGACAAATTAAAGACAAATAATTGTATTGAAAAACAGCAAACATCCCAAAAAAATTAAACTTTTCTTTTCTTTTCAAAATGCATCCCATCCGTTGCACTCCGGGAGGCGGCAGGCAGCAGGCAGGCGGCAAGTGCAGTGTATAATAAAGTGTGGTTGAGTATTTAGTATTTACGAGAGAATTTGATTGATTTTTACAGTTGACACATACGTTTTCAAGTGATTTATTTAATAAGTCATTCATTCATTAAATTGATTAATATAATAAACATATTGATCTAAAATTCATTGTACATAGAAGTTGGTAAAATTTAAAACTCATAATAAACAACCCAACCGTTATTACCACCACAAAACAAAACAAAACAAAATACCTGCTGGCTGGAGTTAGGAGATACGCGCCTTCGCCTCTTTTGAAGATCTGGGGGAGAATTATAAGGACTTATGCGCCGGATTTAGGAAGTTATTAATGTGTTGAACTCAACTCCTATTTAACATAGTTTATTCATGGTGTATTGATTGATAGATAGAAAGAAACACCCGTTGGGGGGTATAACGTCATGTGTGTAATACTTTAAATGTGACGTTTTTCAATTGATTAGATAGAAGATAGTACTACTATACTGTACTTTGGCTTCTGATCAAGAATATAATAAGATTTGAGAATCCATCTATCCGGTTATTGTTACAAAGATCCTGTTTAAAATGCGAGGCTGGGTGGTAACAATACAAAAGAACAATAACCATTTAGTATATGTATGTATGTATGTATGTACGCATGTATGGTGGATTGTTTTATGTTGTTTAATAATCATTATTACTCACTATGTGTAATATGATAGTTCCTATATTATTACACTATGAATAATATTCATATGAAAAACAGAATTATACTAGTATAGTAAGTCGAGCATGTAATGTTTTTATAAACTAAACTTAAGGTCAGACTCGATCCATCCACGCAATGACCATTTCAGCTCCATTCCAAAAACAAAAACAACTCAATGTCTCCTTTACGGGATGTTCGTTGAAGTAGCCGGACTTGCAATGTGTAAGACAGATTCCCACTTCACTTCACTTATACTACTACTACTACTACTACTACTACTACTACACTTGTTTATCATCAATTATTCTCCAATTTTTCCCTCTTTGTTTGACACAAATTGATCCCCAAAAAATATCAAAAGTCCATGTGGAATCAATTGCACTGCCAGATAATTTAATTAACAAATATGAATTTTCCTTATTTTTAGTGAGTGGGCTAGTAAATTGATTTTTATCAGCTTGAATACAATAATAAGGTATATAATAATAATATATTATATACCTCGTATTGTTTGAATTCATTCTGTGAATTGATCTCAACTTATCTGACATACACACACATTTAATAGACAATGATGACTGCTAATAATAATAATTATAATTATAGTATAACCTCTGAGCTGATAAGGCCACGAGCTCAAAAGTCTATTCCTAAACTCAAACCAACTTCAATCTCAACCTCTGAGATACCCACATCTAATCCAACAAGTGATGACGACATCGACATTGATATCGATAGTAATTCGTTGGTATCTATATCTTCAAATACTAACAAAGTGACCCACTTTGTTGTTAAATTACAACGTCAAGATGGTGTATACGTCAATCTACAATGTCCAGTTTGTTTAAGTACAAATTTTCGTACGGTATCTAACTTCTTGTCTCATCTAGTAGATAGTGAACAGTTAAACCTATTTGAAAACCAAGATGAAAGATTATTGGTTGAATCTTATCCAAACGTACTAGCTACTGAATTTGGCTCTTTATTACCAAATGAACTACAATCACCAAAAGTTTCAAATTTATTACAATTCATGCAGGAAAGTGACTTGGATCCACAATGTAACTTGATCACTTCATTACCTGATACGATATTAAGTTTATATCAATATGATGCAAATGACATAATAGACAAAGATGGACAAGAGGGTTTTGAATCTTCCGATGATGGTGATGATCAACGATCGTTGAATGGAAATAGATTCAAATATTTGAAACAGATCTTTGATGGGAGTTCTAAAGAGTTTGATCAATTGGTACAAGAGATCGAGCAGAAGTCGGATGAAAGCCATTCAGATGATGATATTCAATAGCAAGACTAGTAGTAATTGTGCTGGGATTAATCTACAGTTCTACATAATTCTAATAATTCTAATATATACGGTGTACTATAATTGTGTACTAGCCTCTTGTAATCACCATACTCTATGAACCGGTGACTTTATTACAGTATACCCATAGTAATACTAGGATAATCCCTATACAGTATTCTTGCAAGAACAAGTAAAGCTCATACAACACATGCCAAAGGAAAATAATTGAAGAAAGCATGAGGGTTGTGGGGGGTCTCACTAATTCTTGTATTTTTTTTATGCCCTTTCCTTATATCTTATACCTAGGTCATTACCTATTTTTAACCTGTACAAGACAATGACAATACATATAATATTAAGGATAACATACCAAGATTTCAATACTTTTTGAGTTGGGTAACCTCTAATGTCAATTACTACTTCTACTTATACTCATTGAATGGACCATATATTGTTAGACAATAATACTTCAACAGATGTTGGTAGAAACAATTTAACAGTTGATGAAAATGATTCCATTGAATTATCACAATATTTTGAATTGAATGGCAGTTCCACAAATACTAAACAAGAGTTAGTTGACAAAGAGATCGTAACGAGTACACCACCGGTAGTTTTCATGGAGGTTGCCATGGATGCCCAATCTGACAATAAGGTAGTAGAAGCATCATCCAATCAAAACGCTTTCAACGCAAGTCGATTGAAAAATTCAATCAGTATTCCAATCAAGTTTGATAATAATAAGCCATTGTCTGGGAAATGGCCCACCAAAAAGATCCAGCATAACAAAACGAGGCAAAAATATAAAAAAACTGAGTCAAAAAGAGGTTATACTGGTGTTGATTTCATTCAGCTAGATCCATCAACAAAAGAAGGATTAGGGAAAAGAACGGGGAGACCTAGAAAATTACAAAGTGAATCAAATGAACCAAGTTCAATTCAGAGGAAAGTCACCATGGAAGATGATGATAAGTTGAAATCAAAACAAGAGCAACTGTCTGATGAGAATTTAACTAATTCTATTATCTCTCGATTTCGGTTTGATGGCTCAACTGTCAATCATGAAAAAAATCAACATATGCCTATTTCCAAGAAAACGGACACGAACTTTGCTGATGATATGAAACCATCGAAATCCCACTCAGATTATCGGATCCGTGCTTCACAGAGATTATTACATCCCCGTCATCAAGTAGAAAATGCAGTAGATAAATATAGTTTGAAAATTCGGTTTGATTCTCTGATGGATAAATCAACGTCTTTGGCTGACAGTCAAATTGTAAGTAAAACAGAATACATAGTTGATGATCAGAAGTTATCTAACGAAAAACAAAGACCGGCAAAAGCTGCTAAGTTTGTTTGGAGGAAGACTTATGATGGACATAGATAATGAGTTGCAGTTTACGGGGATCGGGTTTTCACAAAACATACCAAAAAGAGGTGTATTATATTGAGTGATAGGCGATAGTGTGTATATATGATATTTAATGAACGTTTTATGAAATATGTTATGAATTAAACAACTACTTGAAAAAAAAAGAAAATATCAACACATAATATCATATCGAAGAGAAATAAATTAACTTTTCATTGAATTAGAAAATTGAAACTAAAAGCAAAATACACAAAGAAAACACAAAGAAAATAACACTACTTAACGCCAGAATACAAAAACAAACAGACAAACAAATAAGCAAGACAAGATAAGAAAAAAAAAAAACACCACATAATAAAACAAATATACAATTATTATCAATTACCACCTGCTGTCACAGTATATGAACCAGCAACTTTACCTTTTCTATTAGGTAAAGTATATTTCATAAAGCTTCTTTGTAATTGTTTTCTAACACTTAATTTTTGAGCACCAACAAAACTATCAATTGTAACTTTAATAGCTCTATCCAAATCACTACTTGAAACATATTCACTTAATCTCATCTTAGCAAATGATTCAGCGGTTCTTAAAATACTTTCTAAATGTCTCACTGTAATTGGGAAAGAACCTGTTGTATTACTTTCTCTTCTCAAATCCGCATAAACTCTAGAAACTTTATCCATATCCATTTGATTCAATTTAGGGTGAACTCTTGTTCTTGAATAATGTATATATTTAATTAAAAAGTCTTGTGGAATTGGTGAAATCTCACTTTCTTTTTGTTTTCTTAAATCTTCTTGTCTTCTTCTAGATGATTGCAAAACTTGCTGGTCATCGGCTTCATCGTCATCATTCATTTCATGGTCTTCATCCTTTTTACTAGATGGATGTGATCTAATATGTGAATCAATAACGAATGAAGCTAGTCTTTCATCAACTTCAGGATTAACCAAATCTCTAACAACACACAAGATATCAAATCTTGATAAGATAGGTTCTGTCAAGTTGACATTTTGTTGTAAGTTCATAGTTGAATTATATTTACCACCAAGAGGATTGGCAGCTGCCACAATGGAACATCTAGCTTGCAAAGTTGTCACAATACCAGCCTTTGAAATCGAAATCGATTGTTGTTCCATAGCTTCATGAATAGATGTTCTATCTTGATCATTCATCTTGTCAAATTCATCAATCAAACAAACACCTTTGTCAGCAAGAACCAAAGCACCACCCTCTAAAGTCCATTCTCTTGTGATGGTATCTTTTCTAACAGATGCAGTCAAACCAACAGCAGAAGCACCTTGACCAGTGGCAAACACTGCTCTATGTGCTGTTTTTTCAACATATTTTAGAATTTGTGATTTAGCAGTACCGGGATCACCTAATAGTAAAACATTTATATCACCTCTAATTGAATGTTTACCATTGACATCTTTAGGAACACCTCCAAATAAGGAACATGCAATAGCAGTCTTGATATCTTTATGACCATAGATGGATGGTGCCATCGATGCAATAATTTTATCAATGATTCCTTTCTCCTTGCTCAGTTGTCTTATTTTCTTCTCATCGTCTTCTGTCCATTGGAATGGAGACAATCCACCGTCAATCAATGTATCATTATTACCCTTTGTGGCACCTTCTCTTCTTTTAATTGAATTAGCTTCTATAACTGTAGCAAAGACAGGGAACCCATTTTTAGCATTTAATGTACCATCATATGAATTTTTATAAATACCAGTAACTTCAATTTCATCACCTGGTTTAGCCATATCAACCAAATCCCAAAGTAAAATGACTTCTTTATGACGAGGTAATCTACCTGCTGGAACAGTACCTGGAGATTCTTGTAATGTGAGTCTTTGATAATTACGATATAATGTTTTTTCTGAATTTATTTTGAAAGGACCACGAGATTGACAGTTGGTACAGAATGAAATTCTAACTTCTTGATTGGAGTCTTGGAAAAATGGACCTAGAACTGTGTCACATCTTAAACAGTCAAATTTAACGTATTTCAATTGAGGGAAAACACCTGTTCTTCTAGTGACAACACCTGTGACTCTAACCAAGGAATTCAAATTGGCCTCTCTTAATTCTCTTAAATTATTGATAGTTGGGAAATCTGCGATTCTTGCATGAATTTCTGAATGAATTTGACTATATTCTGGATAATGTAATTCGGTAGCTTCCATTGCAACAATATCAAATATTTTCAACATTTCTTCAGGACATGTGGTTAAGAATAATGCAAGAATAGCTTTTGAATGCAATAAGTGAGTATATGAAATTTCCAAACTCTCACTATTAACTTCACCTAAAGTTCTAATTCTACTACCATAAACGGATCTACCTTGATCATCCGTATATTCCAACAAAAAAGATTTCAATTCTCTTAATATTGATCTAGTAACATTAGGCATAACAATCCATTCTTGAATGGAAGGTGCCTTAACTTCAGCTAAAGCTTCCAAACTTAATTCTTCGGTTAATGGATCGACATCATCAAAATAATCTTCTGGGTCTTCATCATATCTATGTCTTCTTCTACGTCTTTGAATTGGTAAACCGTATTCATCACGAGGAATATCGCCTTCCTCTTCTGCTTCATCTAGATCTAGATTGGCTCCTTTTATCATTTGATCTCTAACGTTCAACATGTTATCAACTCTTCTTCTTTCGATTTCACTCAATTCTTCTTGTTCTGCATCATCAATATCTTCGTCTTCATAAATGTCTTCCTCTGGTTTACTTGTATAATCTCTTAACATTGCATCACCAACCAAGTCAACACCTGTTGCTTCTTCTAGTCTCTCTTCGGCATCTTCAACCTCATTAAAAATCTCTGGCTCTAAGTCTTCATCATCATCTTCAAAAGGGATTGCTGGAGATGATGGGATATGTCTTGGAGTAGATGCAAGTGATGATGGTGGAGCTGGAGATGAACGTGGATCAGCGGAAGCAAATACTTCTTCATCTGAATCATCATCGTTTTCAATTTGTCTCTTTCTAGGACTTCTTCTATCGTCTGACATTCTATATAAATAATTATTGATTGGCGGTTCTATGTATTCGCCTGTAACTCGAATAGATAAGATATCAATAGAATGATAAACAACCTTATATTGAAAAAAGAACTATAGAAGTATAGATATGTTTCTAACTTTAGTTTACTTTGGGTTTTGGGTACCTGTATCCAGGCATAAGATCTGAGACAGGACTGAAAAGCAAAAAAAACACGACTTTCTCAGTTGGGGAATTTAAAAATTTAAATTAAGTGCATATAAGTAAACTTGTGTTGGTTCGCGTTTTGAATTTGGTTTTCGTAGTTATTACCGTATTGGGATAATTAATGATACGCGTCAGGGCTCTTTGATCCTGGAGATGACGTTGATTATTACAGTTGTTAAACCTGATAATCATAATAACTCTTTTAGTCACCATATGGTGAACATCAAAAGTCATTTCTGATTAGGGAGATGTGCTTGATATGCCATTGATTTATATAGCAACAAAACCGCAAATATATAGTTCACTACATCCTTGTTTTGCTTACATAGAATGAAGGTCTTTGGCGCCTACAGAGGAGACCTGTCACGGGTAACCTATTCGTTCTGTCTTGAGAATGCCAATGCTTGAGAACCCACACAGTCAGTTTGGTCTGAAACATGCTTTCAGTTACATTTCATATAGTCAACAAACAACAACAAATTGTTGGTAGACATAAAAGGCGTTGGATCCAGAAAAAGACTCATATTACTAGTAAATAATCTAAATATTCACAGCCCTAATCGAAACAAAAGGATATTTTTGTCTTGTTGTGGGTTGGTTTGAATATATCCCATATCCCCTTTTGATCATTATTGATAGAGCTTATTTCTTGCTTAAAGAATAACTTTACATATCAACTAAATTTGATCTTTCTACCCTTGAAAGCAAAAGTGAACCGTTGATATCAAGTAAGTATCCACCAAAACAGTTTTCGTTTATTGATATCGGTATCTAGATATCATGGTGGACACTAACATAATTTCTTTTAACTAGTGTCTTCGTTCCAATCCGGTAACAATAGCTCGGAAAAGACAAACTCCAATAGCAATGTAGGCAATGGTGACAGCAATACTGTTGGTAGAAGACGATCCCTAGTGAAAAAGGATAGGTCAAAGAAAAATACAGCTTTTTTATCTCCAACTAGATCTGAATCAACGATAAAGAGAAGTTCAACACTACAAACCGACTATGGTACTTCATCAATGGAACTATTCACTGCACCAGAGCATCAAATTCTAGTTGAGCCTGTTAAACCACCTTCCCCCTTTCCAGAACCAGATAATGACATACCTTTAGATATCTTGCCACTTTCCTTTAAACAAGCCCTAAGTTCAGGCCTAAGTTCTGATCTCAATTTTCAAGTTAAAGGTATCCCATATTGGAAGATTTATTGCTATTTTATTACCTTTTGGGCTCCACCTCCTTTTTTGAGGCTTCTTGGTTATAAGACAAGAGAAAGACAATTTGCTTGGAGAGAAAAGATTGGTCTTATTTCCATTATTCTATGTCTAGGGGCTATTATTGCCTTTTTAACATTTGGGTTCACAAGAACAGCATGTACAAGGCTCACAAGAAGACTTCAACGGTCTGATATAACTGATGGCTACTTAGTTGTCAATGGACGAGCCTATGATTTGACATTATCTTCACATCCAGAAGCTGCTGGTATTGAATCGGGTACAAATGTTCTATATCCACCTATTAGCGCCGGTGGTCGCGATGCAACTTTCATGTTTCAAAATGTTAATGGTAATTGTCAGGGTTTAATAACTCCAAAGCCACAATGCTCTATACCGCACAGAGGTAATTATCTAGCTTGGTATATGCCATGTACCTTATTTGATATCAATGGAACTACCACTCCAAGAAGAAAAGGAGAGCATGATGAAACATTTTACCCAGGATATTCTTGTCATATCTCATCAAAGGCTAGACAAGCCTTCTACAGTCTGAAAATTCAGGGGGATGTTTATTACACTTGGGAAGAGATTGCAGACCCTTCCAGAAATTTGGTTGTTTACAACGGTCACGTTTTGGATTTAGATCTATTAAGTTGGATACAGTCAGACGACTTGGATTATCCAGTTTTGTTTGACAGAATCCAGAACGATGCCACTTTACGAGGATATGATATTTCAGTCTTGCTTTCCGAACCACTTGAAAGACAGGTGGCGGATTGTCTAATAGAAATTATAAAAGTTGGAGTTGTTGACGTAGATACTGTTGGCTGTATTGCTGCTTCGATTGTTCTCTATGTGTCCTTGGTTTTTGTTCTATCAATTGTTGTTTCCAAATTCCTTGTTGCATGTTATTTCAAATGGGTTATAGCTCCGAAGCAAGGGGCTTGCGATACAAACATTTCAAAAATACACTTGCAAGATGATACAGATACTGGCTTCTCGCCTTCTGAAAAGGAGTACTCTAGTCTTGAAGAATATGATCCGAAATATTTAACGATGACAACAGAATCATTCTTGTTATCTTCTAAGAAGCGCAAATCAAATGGAAAGAAAACAAGCTCAAGACAATCATTGCTATTGGAAAACTATTCCAATATAGATCTCACGAGTCCAAGTCCAAATATGATTCCTATAATTGGAGCTCTTGGTGACTCCGATATCGAGACGCTAAGCCCTAGCTTGGTTTCTCCCAACGTCATTTCAAAACCCACCGTAGACTGGGAACCTTTTGGCTACCCTTTGGTCCATACTCTTTGTTTAGTTACATGTTATTCTGAGGCAGAGGCAGGTATTAGAATAACTTTAGATTCTATTGCCACCACAACATACCCAAGCTCTCATAAATTAATTGTTGTCGTGTGTGATGGACTTGTTACTGGTGCTGGAAATTCAAGGTCAACTCCTGATATATGTCTAGATCTTATGACAGATTTTGCTATCCCTAAAGACCAAGTTCAGCCATATTCTTATCTCTCTATAGCACAAGGATCCAAGCGTCATAACATGGCTAAAATATACTCTGGCTTTTACAAGTTTGACGATTATACAGTTGATCCCAAAGATCAACAAAAAATCCCAATTCTCCTTATTATCAAATGCGGTACACCAGAGGAAAGAGAATCTGCTAAGCCTGGTAATAGAGGTAAGCGTGATTCTCAAATAATACTAATGTCATTTTTACAAAAAGTGACGTTCAATGACCGAATGACAGAACTTGAGTTTGAGATGTTGAAGGCCATATGGCAAGTCACGGGGTTAATGGCTACTCAATATGAACTTCTTTTGATGGTTGATGCTGATACTTTAGTTTTCCCCGATTCCATTACTCATATGAGCGCAGAAATGGTACAAAATCCACAGATTATGGGACTATGTGGAGAAACAAAAATTGCCAATAAAGCAGAATCATGGGTCACGGCAATTCAAGTCTTTGAGTACTATATTTCACATCATCAATCAAAAGCCTTTGAGTCTGTGTTTGGTACTGTTACTTGCTTACCAGGTTGTTTTTCTATGTATCGTATCAAATCTCCGAAATCATTAAATGTTTGGGTCCCAATTTTGGCAAACTCAGATATAGTCGAGAAATATTCAGAAAATGTCCTTGTTAGCTTACACAAAAAAAATTTACTGTTACTTGGAGAGGATCGTTACTTATCTTCACTAATGTTGAAAGCGTTTCCAAGAAGAAAGCAAGTTTTTGTTCCTAAGGCAATATGCAAAACAGTCGTTCCAAATGAATTCAAAGTCCTTCTTTCTCAACGTCGCCGTTGGATCAACTCAACTGTCCATAATCTAATGGAACTTGTATTGGTGAAAGATCTATGTGGAACATTTTGTTTTTCAATGCAGTTTGTCATTGCGGTTGAATTAATTGGCACATTAGTTCTTCCAGCCTCCATTACTTTCACAATCTATATTATCGTTGTCTCGATTATTTCAACACCAACCCCTGTCTTATCACTGGTACTTATGGGAGTAATATTTGGACTTCCTGGTTTACTCATTGTTATAACAGTTTCTAACATTTCTTACATGTTTTGGATGTTTGTTTACTTTGTTTCATTACCAATTTGGAACTTCATTCTTCCAGCATATGCATTTTGGAAATTCGACGATTTCAGTTGGGGAGACACTCGTAAGACACAGGAAGAAGATAAAATTGGTCATGCTGATAAAGATGGAGCTTTTGATGGCTCCAACATTATTCATATGGTTTGGAGAGACTACGAACGTGCCAGGTTAGGACTTGGCCGCAAGCATTCAGTTCCAACGGTTTATAATCAGGGATACCTAGATGATGCCTATCTTACTTCGTATGACGAAGCTCAGTACAACTTCCCAACTGAATCAAGTCCATCTACTCATAGGGAAGCAACTTCACAATTGTGACTAATTGACCTATTAATCAATTGATTGCTTCTTAATCATTATTCTTCTTACAAACAAACATAGAATACAAAATTTTCGTATGGAATTAAATAAAATGTCGGGCTTATCTATATAGTACTTATAATAATTACAATTATAAAGCGAAAACAAATTCTTGGTACCGAAAAAGACACCATAACGTTTAAAGTTAAAAGAGTTCCAAGCATATTGTAGAAACAAGTTCAGGAACTCCCTTCACTTTATGGTCAACTGATAAAGACTTGATGAGTAAAGGATACAACGTGACTAACTTGGAGCGTAAATCGTTACGTTTCTCTTCATCTAATGCCCTACCTGCGCTCAAAATGTCGACCAGGCCCTGTAATAAAACTTTAATCTCACCTTGTTGTATTCTTGGTAACGGTTCTTTATTCAGTAATTGCTCGTCACTCAAGAACTTTCTTAGAACGAATGATAATCTCGATATAAGATAAGGTAGTGATTTTTCAAATAATAATCTATTACCGGTAACTGGAACAGCAAACTGGATTAAATCATTCAAACAAACTTTAGCCATTTTTAAACGAGGCAATTTTTCTAGCTCCTGTGTTGACCCGTACGTCAGATCAAAATCGAACTGTGATAGTCTCGTGGAAACTTCTATTGGAGATTTCGACGATTCCAAAAAAGAGTTCTCGATTTCATCAAGAGCATATAGATACGATGATGTCCAAATGGTGATTATGAATTCCTCTAGTATTGGATTTGGTTCGGATGAAATAGTTGACTCTGTAAATAGTGGAACAAGACTCTCTTTTAATTCTTCGTATTTCATCAAGTCAAAGTCTTCAAAAGCTTGAGAGGTAAGGTCAGTAGGATATATGAAACAAGTTTTGAAGGTTTCTAAAATCAATGGCCACAATTGTGCCTTTGCAGAGTCATTGATTTGACTTACTTTTATTTTATCTGTCAATAAAGAACAAACACTAGCTGAAGTTTTGACTAGTGTATCTAAACTTTCCATCCATAGATAATCCTTGTTCTTAAACTTGAAAGTATCATTTTTCAGTCTTGCAGGCTCTAGTAAAGCTTTGTAAACTTTCAGTATACATCTATCGTTGACAAATGGGACAAGATCCTCAATTTGATCAATGTGGTGTTGTAACAATTTTATCGCTTCATAACTTGCAGCAATGAAAGTTGGGATTCTAATTCCTCTATCACCCAGTTTCTTTTGAATCAAATCTCTTGTCGAAAAAGGCAAAATGACAATCAAATTCAGTTGTTGAATTAGTAAAGATTTGTATTTTGAATTTTCGAATTTTAAATTCGACAAATTACTAAGGACTTGTTTCTGTAAATTTGTACATCTCAAATCATCCCTCACATTATCGATTAATATTGGGTATCTGATACAAGAGTTGAAAATCGTAAGTATTTGTTCGAATTTCTCCAATGTTAAAACAGGCTGCAATAACTTGAATAACGGATCAAATGATGAAATAAATGCGGACAACGACTCTTGATATAATGAGTCATTCGATAAGTTGTATGAAATTTGAAAACTGGACCAAAAGTTATAAAACTGCTCCAAAAGCTCTTGAGGAAGCTCTTTGGAATGACCATTAGGCTCCAAAAATGAGTTGAGCATGCTTTCATATGACTTGAATATTTGTAAGTTCAATTCTAGCCAGTTGTATTCCAAGTTTACCATCTCAGAGAAATATTCAATCAACCCTTTCCAGAATCCGACTGTGACTTTTTGATTCTCGTCGTCAAACTTTGTTAAAAACAGACTGAACAATTTACTTAATCCGTTGATAATATGAGTGAAACTGTTGACCCATTCCTTTTGCTCACCTTCATCTAAATAATTAATTTTAGGGGGTGGATTGGCGACCATGATATGTGGGCTTAATATAATATTGTAAACGAGGACCCATGATGGAGACTGATTGCCATAAGAGTTCACGATATTGAAGAAAGTCATGATTGAACCATTTCTCACTTGTGTTCTTGGGTCATGTGTGGTGTATGATAATTTCAAGAGTAAATAGATACCAAGACATTTGTGAAAATCGAGTTCGCTTGTAAACTTAGCACCATTGTTCACAACAGCCTCATTCAATGCAGACTCCGAACAAATTAATTTCTCAAGATGGGCATTTGATATGGTTGCTTTTGTTGGATCAGCATTCCGAAATTCTGCTATCTTTTCCTTCAAATAATCACTAATCAGCCAAAAGTAACTGACAGAATTGAATGAGATATTCATATCAAATTGTTGGGTAACAAAATTATATAGACAATCAATTATGACTTGAAACTGATTAATTGGAATAGACTGGATAATTTCATCTAAAATAACTTTCAAGGTCTCAAAGGAAGATCTCAACACAGAAATAATGACATCATTCACATCTTTCTCTTGTAGAACGCCAACATCCGCACTAGCAATGTATTTGAACGGTGAGTTCAACATTGCCGTAACCACATTCCAGTAAGAACTGATCACCGTTCCAAATCTATCAATAACACTTCTTAATGTATTCAGTATCTGTAATTGCATTTCAACCTCACAATTGGTTACCAAAGTCACATTTGAAACAGGCAAAGTGGCTAATGTTATAACGAAATCATGCAACGCATTCAATACTTTCTTTTCTGTCTCTAAATGTGTCAGCTTTTCTGAATCGGGAGAATCAGCACTTTTGAAGTGGAAACCAGCTTCAGCTGTGCTTTTTAAGACTGAATCAAAGCTTCTCGTCACAAGTAACCTAACTTCATTATCTATTCTTCTATCAGTTGCCAACACAATATAGAATTGGTTGACAAAAGACCAATTGTCGTCATTCTCAACCAAAAACTTCAATGGGTCGATATGGCAAACTTCAGTAAGTTTGTTGATATAAAAGCTTTTGTTGTATAAGCTAGGTTCGAGGGTTCCAGCTTTATTGACTGGCTGAAGACCAAATCCAGAATCATTGTTCACTTGTGATTTGATAACATCATTTGATAATGATGATAGTGAACGGATGATATGATGAAAGACAGGAACAGGCTGACTATTAATACTTTCTGATAATTTTTTCAAAGAGTTCTCAACGGATATCAAATCTGCATTATTCAAGTATTGAGAAAAGGGAGGAATATCCTTAACTTGAAGTTCCGAAGGCCCATCAATATAGTAACTGATCCATTGAACTGTTATCAGAATGATATCCCAGGAATCTCCCAAAACCGCTCCTAGTGAAGCGGCCAAGCTTATTAACACCCTGAAACACAAAATTTGTCTTGAGTTGATATTTCTTGTGTACAGGTGAACATTGTGGGCGGATGGTGATGGAACGGAACTGTCGGCACTATGAGTGGCATTGTGAGAAATGTTTGAGACCGCATTACCGATTGTAGAGCTGATTGTTCCAACAATGCTTTCACCGAACGTCAGTATTCTATTCTGGAATCCATGCTTACCAGTCAAATTCAATATTGAAGTGGCGAAAAAAACAAGAATCTCGTTTCTTATTGTAGTAATAGAAAGAATACCTGACGCATGGCATAACATCTGTAATGATCGTATTAATTTAGAAAACATCTCATTATCTAGTGTGGAGAATATGAACGCCTTGAATACTGAAACAAGATTTTTAGCATTCAATGTAATCATTGAGCTTAATATGGTGTATTCACTTTTCAATCTTTGCATTTCCGAAGAGCCATCGCTGAATGAATCATCTGTCAAAAACAACAACTCACCTGTGGAACTTTCTGTGTCCGTACTTGATTTGGAAGCCAAGTCTAACGCATTCTTGAATATTCCTTCAGATAGGGTTATGACAGCTTGATAAATCAAAAATAATAGATAGGTCTCTGGAACTTGAGGTGGATCTGCCTTGTCTAACGAATCAATATATGATAACTTAACAGATGATTTTCCGATTGATAACCCTTGGAGTTTTTCTTCTTGCTGTGTACGTAAGGAGGAAGGTGATGATTGTTGACCTCCATTGGCCTTAGAAGAAAGACTTGAGTTGGAAGAGCTTGGTACATAGGGACCGGATGAACTGGCCCCAGGCGGCTGAACTAGTTCCCCTGTGTTTAACAATTGTTTATTATCGTTAACAATCAAGAGAGAGGCTTTGAGAAAATCCTCTAAAACTTTTTTCCTTTCTTCCCGTTCATTATTATCGTATTCCAGGAAGATTTTTTTAGTTAAGTCAAAGTCTTTGAATATCTCGTTGTAAATCTCTAGCGATAATATTTTCTTCCAGTTTGGGGATGCTGAATCCTTCAATAGCGTATGCGTTAACAATGAGAGTGTAACTTCGGATTCAATTTTCAGGATATCAAACTCTTCTCTAATCAACAAAGACATTAATCTAGACACTCTGACCATCACAGTGAAATCCTTACTTGATGACAGAAATCTTAGTAATATGGGCGCAACCCGTATTCTCAATAGATGGCCTAATTCTATGTGACTTAAGAATAGCTTTCGATTGTTTTTAAGTATACTTTCCAACAATTCAAAACCGAAATCTTCAGTGATGTAATTTGTTTTTAAATATGATGGTTTGTGATGTTCAATCAATGTGCATAAATCGTTGACTATTCTTTGTGCATCGTAAGCCGATGCTCCAACTTTAATTGTATTGTTGGTGTCACTTGGGACACTGAAAGTAAGCAGTCCGGCATCTGCAGATTCGCTAGCGACCCTCTTGTCTTCTTCGTTAACTTTTTCAAACACGGTGTTTATCATTTGTAGGAAAGTTGCCTGTGCGGTGTTGATGACAGCACCCATCTTGTTTGCGGTTTGTAAGGATGAGCAGACAAATAAAAGCTTGGATAAAGACTCGTCTCCTATGAAAATAGCATAGATTTGGAAAAAACTTGGTAATAATTGCAAGATCTTCAATTGGATTTCAATTGAAGAATGTGTGGATTCCATCAATGAATCTATTAAAATATCCAATTTCGTAACAGGCAGTGATTGTGAAAGTATGAGCTTGCTGATGCATTGCAGGGCAATTGCGGTGAATTTGGCATTCTTTGATTGGCATGATAGCAAAAAAGGATTGATAAAGTCTGTGCTTTTGGACAAGGATTTCAGAAATGCTGGTTCGTCTTGATCCTTACTGGGTAGAGCTTGATATGCTTTCAACAGTTCTAAAGACTTTTCCGAAGCATGTCTAATGTCAGAGTTTCTACGCTTGGACTCTGAAGATAAAGTTGTCAAATCATTGATAATCTGCTGTACTAAACTCATGACTTAATTGTCTTTGAGTGAGTGGTGTTATTTAATATCGCCCTAATTGAGAAGGTGGTTGATATCATGTATATTCAGTAGCTCAATTCATAAGTCCGTCAAAGAACAAGACATATAGAGCCATCATCCATGTTGACACACACTCAGCTGTCTCTTTGTTTATTGTTTGTTTCTCCTTGAGCGCGCCTCCTAACACCACTGGCTACTCCAGATTTCACATAATTACAGTATTTTTTTTTTTCCAAGATTTATTTTAAGTTGAGATCGAGAGCTTTCAGAGTGTTTGAACCTTCATCAGAATCATCAATTGATAAAACGTGGGCTGATGTATATAAGACTAGGTATGATGGAAGGTGTATTTGCGATTAACAAGCCTTCAGGTGTCTCCTCAAGTACCTTTTTGAATAGACTTAATCGTGTGTTAACAAGTTCCAAAAACTTTGAAGAAACATTGCAACAGATAAAGAACGCTAAACAACAAGGTCAGAAGAAATGGAGAAAGAAGTTTGATAAAGTGAAGCTTAAAATGGGTCACGGTGGTACTCTTGATCCACTTGCTTCTGGTGTTTTGGTTATAGGACTCGGTGCAGGTACCAAAAGGTTAGGAGGTTATACTAATGGTTCCACAAAGATGTATGAAACTATTGCTCTATTAGGTGGCTCTACAACGACTGGGGACTCAGAAGGCCAGCTTTTGACCAGAAATGGAGTTGATCATATAACACTGGATTTATTGAATAGCACAAGGGAAAAGTTCTTAGGGACCTTGAGTCAGACTCCACCTATCTTCAGTGCTTTAAAAATGGATGGAAAGCCATTGTATGAGTATGCCAGAAAAGGGTTACCGATTCCGAGAAAGATTGAAGCCAGATCAGTCACGGTTTCGGAATTCAAATTGCATGAGGACTGCTTATCTACTGATCATGAGTATGACTTCCTTAAAAGTGAAGTTGATGAAGACGGTGAGACACTAGTTGACAAACTAAGTAAAAATCCCACATTGAATGACCATCCACTTTCATTCTCAAATGAGTTCACTGAAAAGGCTGTAAATGATACAACTTTATCTATCGACCCAGAACCTGTCAGAGAGTTGATAGATTCCTGCAAAGTAGATGCTGCTGGATATAGGGCCCCAATATTACACTTCACGACCACTGTTTCATCTGGTACCTACATAAGATCGTTGATCAGTGATTATGGTAGAGCGTTAGGATCTTCTGCTTATATGGTGAAGCTTATACGTGCCAGACAGGCTGAATGGGAGTTGAATAAAAATTGTTTCGATATTGAAGATTTCGAAGAGAATGACGAAGAAGTTTGGGGAAATGTTTTAAGAAAAGTGTTGAATGAAGGAGATAATGTCCTAGTCAAAGAGGAATTAGCCAAGTTCAAAGCTGAACATCATGCTAGTCAACCTGCAAAACTTCCTGAAGCAGACACGCCTGAAGAGAATTTAAGCCAAAAAAGAAAGTTTGATGCAGAAGAAGAAGAAGATATTGATGCAGAGTCGTTGGCCATTGAAAATAACAATCGTTCAAAAGTTGCCAAGACCGAAAAAGATAAAACTAACAAATCTGACGATTTAGAAGAAAATAAATAGAATGTAAATATATTTGAGTACAAAATCTACAAAACGAATTAATAACAGAGACAAAAAGTCTACTCTATAATAAACTGTACCCAACACCAAGTACAAGCCAAATACTCCAACTTAATGAATCACCAGTACCTATTCTATTTGCAAAATTAGTAGTTGAAGTTGGGGAATCTGATCCCAAATCATTACATGACATATAACTACTTCCATTCAAGTACTTATCGTCACTATAACTCCACTTGATATGCTCGTCATTTTCAGGACACATGAATCCAAAATCAGGGGGGCAATCTCTCACTATAGCATTACAAGTATTTATGCATGGAAGTACTTCATAATATGCCAATGGGGGGTTAATTGTCTCTTTAACAAAAGAATTTCTTCCGTCTGATGGTCCATATGGCTGATACAAATCTTGTTCTTCCGTTGAACATCTAGGGATTGTGACAGAGCATAGCCACTTACGATACGAATCAGCACAATCACTGCAATTCCTTATTGGAGAATAACGAGCTTTTAAATCAGCATCACAGGCAACTTGCTGCAGAGAATAATTGAAATTGGTATAAAAAGAGCGAGCATAATCATCGTACACTTGTTTCAACTCATCTAAACTTTGATGTCCAAGAGAGTAATTTGTAGAGATTGGAACAGAATAAGCAACCTCAGAGCAGAAATCCAAGTCATAAATTACTTTGCATGCCTTGGAATCCGATGTCTTAAAACTGAAGGTTTTGAAAATCGCACCTCCAAAAGAAGCGCTATCATAATTCTCCACCAAGACAGCTGAGTACGTTTCTGACTCATTCAGGTTCTGGATTTCAAAGAAGCTTTTGGGACCTTTTGTTGAAGTGTCATTAAGTTGAAGCTTTGTCACATATTCAGTAGACTGACTGACTGCGCACCAGCTTCTATTTAGACCAGTATATCTTTCAATGTATTCAGATGGGTATAAGAAGAGATCATATGAAGCTAACTGCAAATCTAAATCCAATTGCGAAGCGGACATCACGACTGAGTTATAGTCAGCTTGAGAAACAGTTAACATTTCTCCATCATCGTACTGATAAACTAATGAGTCTTGAGAAACGCCAATCTGGAAAGTCCATGAATCCTCTGCCGAGCACGTTGAACAAGGTGAAGGAACAACTGAAATGTACAACACTTCGTCAACATCTGATATGGGTAGTCTTGCTATACCTTGTGCATATCCATAACTGAATTCAATCTTGTCCATTTGTTCCACATTTGTTATGTTTGCATCAAATGTAAAATACAGATCTAGCCCGTTCACAGCTTTTGTTGAATCCCACCCTTCCGGTAAAGCACAAATGGAACCACTGATAAAGACTAGAATCTCATAAGACTGTGAGGCAGAACTTGAGTTGTAACTAACTGGGAATGTATAAGTCAAACTCTGGTTCAATCCAATAGTCTCTTGTATCGGGGCCCAATCTCCTAAACCATTGGCTCTAATCTCAATTGTATCTTTGTTTAATATTATGGGGCTTCTTATAGAGGATATTTCATCTTTTTTAATCAATTGCTGAATTTCAAAATCGGTTTCTTCCACAAATGTGGGTAATTCATTTTTGATGCCATACTCTAAATCTATTAGTATCTCGTTGTTGTGACTGTTGTGCAGTATCGTATTTGAATTTACTCTTGAAAAGCTTGTCAAAAGAAGCAAAAGTATTGGGAGTCTATTTTTCATGATTCAATTATATTGAAACAAATTTTCATTTGTGACTCTATAGATGCTATATCTGGTCACTTTAAACTTCAAGAGCAATGGTTCCAGCTGTAAATAACCTTTCTTCTAATAGAATGGTATATTTTATAACTCTCTTATATGTTTTTGAAAATCACCATACATGTTTTGGGTTGAATAGATAAAAACTGTAATAATTATAAGTATTGATTTATATCAAATCTTGAAATCGCAAACTTGGCTGTGCGCCATGCGGCAACAGAGGCTTGGATCTTGGATCTGGAGGTGGGAGTATAATAAGGAGGAATGTATCTTAAATAATAAAGATTAAATAATAAATACGGCAACTAATGTTTAGTGATTGAAATGAGAACAATATTATCAGTTGGTATGTCTCAAGTAGTAATAGTACAAAGGTAATCAAAGGTAACCAAAGGTTTGGAATTAAAAATGCATAAAGATTAGTAATAAATTATTAAAGACAAATCTATTACAAACTATAGATAAGAAAGATACGAAGAAATTAGATAAAACAATTAAAAGGGAAAAAGGAACAACAACAACAAAATGACTTATGAACAAGTGATTGAAAAACAAAAAAAAAAAAGCATTGAATACATGTAATTATAAGCTAGAAAAAATCTAAATCTCCAATTTCTCCTTCAACAACTTCTCCACAGCCTCAATGGCCTTGTCGATTCCATCAGCATTAGTACCCATACCTTGAACAACATTACCTTTACCACCAGCTTTACCGCCTAAATATGTGGAAGCTAAGTTAGCAACATCTGTAGCTGGAATCTTGGGTAAATGTTCATCTGAGATGTAAACACCTTGAGCAATCTTAGAATCTGTTTTCAAACCAGTTATTAAAAATAATGATTTTCCTTTGTTTTCCTTCTTCACTAAATTGATAGCTTCGGTAATTACTTTAGCATTAGCTGAGATATCAACGTATTGGACTAAGAATTGTGCATCTGAATTCTCAGTGAAGAACGATTTAACTGTATCTAAAGTTTTCTTAGAATCAGCCTTTTGTCTAGTTTTCAATTCATCTTTGACCGTCTTTTCAATCTTTGTGAATTTTTCTTTCAATGCTGCTTTTTGTAAGACAGATATAGACAATTGACCTAATTTAGTACCAGTTTCTTTCAATTTTTTCTCCTTTTCCTCACTGAATGGTAATGATTCAATTTGGTCTAACAATTGATCGAATTCACCAGCGATTCTTTGAACTTCATGGGCTTCCACTCCTGAAACAGCAACAATTCTTCTGATACCTTTAGCTATACCACTTTCTTCGATGATAACGAAATCTTTGATATCTGAAGTTTTAGCAACATGAGTACCACCGCAAAATTCAATAGAATAATCCAGCCATTTTTCATTGCTTGGGTCAGATAATAAGTCATCTACTGGGATTCCAACTGAGACAACTCTAACAGGATCTGGATAAGTTTCACCAAAGACAGCTCTTAAACCGGTGATTGATCTAGCAACTTCCAAAGAAACAGGTTTAGAGTAAACAGGTAAAGAATCCTTGATTATTCTATTTGATATTTCTTCAACTTTTTGTAATTCTTTCAATGAAACGGCAGCTTTATGAGAGAAGTCAAATCTTAATTTTTCAGCAGCAACTAATGAACCTTTTTGTTCAACACCTTCACCTAACACTTCTCTTAAAGCCAAATTCAAAACATGTGTAGATGTATGGTTATTTCTTAATGGCCATCTTCTTAATTCATCATATCCGGCGATAACTTCATCTCCAACAGATAACTTACCTTCAACTAAATAACCTGTATGTAAGACATATCCAGCATATAATTGGACGTTTTCAACATTGAATTCAGCAACACCATCAATGACAATCTTACCAGTATCATATTCTTGTCCACCTTGTTCGGCATAGAATGGTGTTCTTTCTAACAAAATACCAACCTGTTCAGTTTCATTGAGATCTTTAGTGGTTTCATGGAATTGTTTTCCTGAATAGATGGCAACAATTTTAGTCTTGATATCATCATTGCCGTATTTATATGAATCATCAGTGGTTGGAACTTTGTCATTACCATCTAAGGAACCAAGTGCATGAACATCTAATTTCAATAATTCCTTACCTGATTTAGAGCCAGTACCTTTAGATGCTTCTCTTGAAGCAATTCTAGCCTTTTCGAAACTTTCATCATCAATTTTCAAGCCTGCTTCTTCAGCCATCAATCTAGTTAAATCAACAGGGAAACCATAAGTATCATATAATCTCCAAACATCTTTACCTCCTAAAGTTTGTTCAGGGGTCTTAGAAGCAATGATAGCATATTGTTCAAATAATTTTTCACCACGATCTAAAGTTCTAGCAAAAGAAGCTTCTTCTTCATTTAAAATTTCGAAAACTGATGATGGATCTTTAGCTAATTCAGGGAAAGTGCCTTTAACTTGTTCAATTAAAGTTGGAGCTAATTGTGAGAAAAATTTACCAATTGGATAATTCATATATTTTCTAGCATATCTTGCACCTCTTCTTAAGATTCTTCTCAAGACATAACCTCTACCATCATTATTAGGAACACCACCATCAGATAAGGCAAAAGTTAATGTACGGACATGATCAGCTAAGACTCTATATGCTGTATCAATTCCATCAAGATCATCTTTACCGAATTTACCTGAATATGGTCTAACTCCAGTAATTTCTTGAATTTTAGCAAATAAAGGTTGGAAAACATCAGTATCATAATTTGATCTAACATCTTGTAAAATAGAAACTAATCTTTCAAAGCCCATACCAGTATCAACATGCTTGGAAGGTAATGATTTCAAGGATCCATCTGATTCTCTATTGAATTGAATGAAAACGTTATTCCAAATTTCTAAAACATCCGGATCATCTTCATTAACTAAAGAAGCAGCATTTCTACCACCTCCAATTCTATCATAATGAACTTCAGAACATGGACCACAAGGACCTTGATCACCCATTTCCCAAAAGTTATCCTTAGCTGATCCAGGTAAGATATGATCATCAGCAACACCAACTTGCTTCCAATATTCTTTAGCTTCTAAGTCTGGTTCTAAGCCCAATTTGGAGTCACCTTCAAAATAGGTAACGTATAATCTGTCGGGATCCAATCCATAAACTTTGGTTAATAGATCCCAAGAGAAGGTAATAGCTTCTTTTTTGAAATAATCTCCAAATGACCAATTTCCCAACATTTCAAAAAAAGTATGATGATATGAATCTCTACCAACATCTTCCAAATCGTTATGTTTACCACCTGCTCTAATACATTTTTGAGAATTAACAGCTCTTTTCAAAGTTGCAAATGGAGAAGTAGGATCAACAGTTCCTAAAAAGATTGGTTTATATTGATTCATACCAGCATTGGCAAATAATAAAGTAGGATCATCATGAGGAATAACTGAAGAAGATGGAACAAATTTATGATTATGAGTTTTTTCAAAATATTCAAAGAATGTTGAACGAACTTTAGAAGCTGGCCATTTTTCTAATAGATTGGAAGAAGAAGAAGAAAAAGACATTTTTCTTGTTTTATTAATAAATGTATTATTTGATTGCGATGATAGTGAATATAAGCGTGATTTAAATGAGTTGATAAACGCAAATTTCATAAACTGGAGTTATAATACACCAGTGTAATTATTGATAAGATTAGGAAAGATATTGAATATAATCAAGTTTAAACTAGTATGGTGAATAATGACTGAACAAACTTAAAAGACAAAAAGAAAAAAAACGGTACTAATTGTGACACAAAAACTAATAGAGAAGAATTCAGAATAAGTTAGTTTATCAATTGATTCAATGGCCAAGTAAAGATAAACACTGAAAATAAACAATATATATAAGAATAAACTAGTCCAGTGACTTGTTAAATTAATCTAATGTAGTCTATCTAATCCTACCCTCCCAATCAAAATTTACAATCTCAAATTCAAGTCTGGGAAAATGGCAAAAAAAACAGCACCCAAAAAAACAATACGAGACAAAAAAAAAAAAAAAATAAAAAATAAAATTACAATAATATAAATGATTACGTCATTTGTAGTATGGGAAATTGTATGGGATTAGGTAATGTCGACCCCCCACCGACTATTAAAATCGACCTTTCCATGTCAAACTATATATATGAAATAGTAAATGATCCAAATGTACATGTATATATATATTGTATATACTATATATGATGGTGGGATCTTATTGTTTGATTGATTAGACAATAACAGAAAATAGTACAGAACCAAATAAACATAACCCCAACTAAAAATGGTTAGACTTAAGACCAGGTACATTCTATTTGAAATTTTATATCCTGAAAGAAAATCAAATCCATTAAATGAATCATATCAAACTCGATCTCAATCAATAATGTCATTGCATCAATCTAGTGATAATTCAATAACGCCCAGATTAATAGTTCAACAAGTACGTCATTCTTTGTTACTCAATTTTGGTGATTTTGGTAATTCAATGTCGATATCATTATCGGTTAAATATTTTTCAAATAAGACAAGTACTGGAATTATAAGGATAACTAGGGATAATTATAGATATATTATAGCAGCATTAACATTCATCAATTCTTTAAATGGAGAAAGTTGTATTATTAGGTGTATTAATGTGAGTGGGTCTATTAAGAAATGTGAAGATAAGTCGATATTGATATCTAGAAAGTTAATGAAAGAAGCTGGGAAAATAAAAGGAAATGCTAATGATGATGTATTGAATGATTTATTTAATAATGATGAGATTGTGTTAGTTAATAACAATGATGATGATGATGATGATGATGAGAATTAATTAAGTTACTCATAGTATTTCAATGAATTATTTATTCAAGTATATAGTAAGTTTTAAAAAAAAAAACAGAAAACAAGAAAGAAAAAATAAAAGAATAAGTAAGTAACTATCAATTAATCTACATAAAAAATTTATTCTCTTGATTTAATAATATTAATGAATTCTGGTTTTAAAGAAGCACCACCAACTAAGAAACCATCGACATCTGGTTTATCTTTGAAATCAACAGCATTTTTACCATTAACAGAACCACCGTATAAGATTCTAACTGAATCAGCTTGTTCACCGATAACTGTTTGTAAATAATCTCTAATTTCTTTATGAATATCTTGAGCATCTTGAGCAGTAGCAGCTAAACCTGTACCAATTGCCCAAACTGGTTCATAAGCAATAACGATATTGGACCAATCTGAAACAACATCAACAACAGCTTTTAATTGTCTTGTAGCAACATTTAAAGTCTCACCAGCTTGTTTTTCTTCATAAGTTTCACCAATACATAAGATAACTTTTAAACCTTGATCTAAAGCAAATTTAGTCTTTGAAGCAACTGTTTCATCAGATTCTTTAAAAATTGTTCTTCTTTCAGAATGACCCAAGATAACCCATGGAACATTCAAATCTTTTAAGAAATCTGGAGAAATTTCACCTGTGAAAGCACCAGAAGATTTATCAAAAGCATTTTGAGCAGAAACTTCAACAGTTGGTTTTTTATTATTTTCAACAGCCCATAATAAATAAGGAGCAGGTGGAGCAATAACAACTTCAACATTTGAAGGTAAATCTGTATTATTTAAATTATCAATAATTGATTTGATTGAGGCTTTAGAGCCATTCATTTTGAAATTACCACCAACAAGGAAAGTTCTAGTCTGTTGATCATTATTCAAATTGTTATTACAATGATTAATGTTAATATTATTGGAACTTGAAAAAGAAGAAGAAGAAGATATATCCTCATTTACATTTATTGGATTTAAATGTAAAGAGATTGATTGTAAAAAGTTATAAGCAGAAGAACGTACCATTTTGTAAGTATTTAATTTAGTGGGGTGGGGTGAAGGGAGAGAGGATTAGAAATGATTATTATTATATCAATTTAATTGAATTGAATTGTATAATAGTATATATGAATCAATTCGATGCAAAAAACCAAAAAAAAAAAAGAGAAATAAAGTAATCTCTTTTTAAATTAAAATTGAAAGTGGATGGTTTGGAATTATTCTTCAAACTATTGTGTTAATAATAATAAAAGGAACAAAAAGCAGCAAAATGGAACAAAGGAACAAAAATGATTCTTCGGAGCACAGTGGAAGGGAAGGAAGGATGAGACGACGCGTCGGTTTTTATTTGTGTATAAAGGTGGTGGTGGTGGTGGTGTGATTAATATATGGAGTGGAGTGGAGGTGGTAACAATGTTCAGTCAGTTCACAAGGAAATGGATAAACAATACTAGATAGATAGGGAAAAGTATGTTCCGGCTTGTTTGGATGGATTGATGGATTAGTTTAGGTAAATAGACAAATAGACAAACAAACAAACAAGAAAGGAAAAGAGATAAATAAAGAGAAATTAAGTAGATATTTATATGATTGAAATAACTAAGAAAGGATTAAATTAAATTAGATTAGATTAGATGGGGTAATAAATAATAGATTGACAAATTGTTGTATCAACAATGTAATAATATAAGTATTAGTAGTAAGTGAATACATGTTGTATTTGATATAGGCTAGCTAGATTTTTTGAAAAAAAAAAGGAAGAAGATTTATTCAAATCTTTTTATTTGTAATCTTTGCTATTAAATTACTATTCTTTTTTTGCAATTGATTAGATTAGATATATATATACAACATATATATATATGATTACATGGTTAATAATAACTTGTTTGATTAAATTGTGTTTTTGTTAATCAAGTGTATATAAATAAATATATTGTAATTATAATTTTATATAGTGGTGAAAACCTTCCTTTTAAAATAAACAAGGGCTGTGTGCATAAAATAGCCTAAATTATATCATATCATATGTGGTGTTGATGAATGGTTGTTTTGTAAGGTTTATTGATGAATGAATGAATGATTGATTAATATGATAGATAATTCATATATTGACTATTACTTTTACTTTATTATTGTTTAATTCTTTTTGTTTAATAAATAGAATAGAATAGAATAGAATTAAATTAAATCAAGCTAAATTTTTCTTACAATCAACATCTTCATGATCATCATCTGCATCATCTGTATCACATCTATTTAATTCAGATGGTTTAATTTTTTTATTTTCAAATAATTCTTTAATTTTTAATGATTTTTCAATTTGTTCATTTTTAGCAATTAATTCAGCATTAATAACTTGATTTAATTCTCTTTGTGAAATTGAAACTTTTGTATTAAATTTAAATTCTTCAGTTGTATCTTTACTTAATTTTTCATTTCTACAATTTGTTTCTAGTTCTGACCATGTATTTAAATGTGTTAATAATTTATATCGTTGAGAATCTGGATTTTTTTCCATTATCATCCATTTACAATTTGGTACATTTTGTAAATCTTCAAAATATCCAACTGTCCATCTAAACCATTTTGTTAAAAATACTCTTGCCCAAATTCCATGTGTAACTAATACTAATACACTTGGAAATGAATCTTTTGTAAATTGTCTAAATAATGTTTCATTAAATGATGCACATCTATCATAAACATCTGCTGCACTTTCTCCAGATGGAATTCTATAAAAAAAATGTCCATATTGTGCCCTTTCAACCCAAATTTCTTCCATTTCTTCTGCTGATCCTTGAAAATTCCCAAAATCTTGTTCTCTCATTCTAGGTTCTTCATATATCTTATAATTAATATTTAAATCAGATATAGATTCAACTATACCATCTAATGTTTCTTTGGCTCTTAAATATGGTGATGTATAAAAACAAATAGAATCATCTTTATTTAAAAGTTCACGTAAATAAATCCCAGCTTCTTTAGCTTGTTCATGTCCTTTATCCGTTAATGGAACTTTATGATTTGGAATATATCTATTAACAGATTTATCTCTATTACCTTGTGATTCACCATGACGAACAAGTAAAATTAACTAATGTATTTGAATGTGTTAGTAAACTTGTATTTTTATTTTCTTTTTTAAATCTTTCAAGAAATGCCAAAACAATAACATACCCTAGGTCTACCCATTATTGTATTATTATACTTGTTGATATATGCATATGTGTGTCAATCGATAGTAAGTAATTATTCCAATATCGTAACCCCCTTCACTTTCTTTGTTCTCAAAATTGTTGGGGTAATAAATAATATTCTAATAGAATATGACACTTATCAAATTATAATCTATTAATTATTTTGGTTATACTATAATATTCTCACTTTGAATAAATTATACATTCACCAGTTTGTTTTGTTTGTAATTGATTTAATGAAGATATATATAGTTATTCTTAAACAACCATCCATTCATTCATCCATTCATCATTGGAGGAGATACCATCCATCATCTATTATAAACATTACATGCAGGCAGATCTCATTTAATGAAATGCCGGTACATCTCTGCACCGATTTCCAAGGAGTTTTCCCCCAATTTGAAAATTTTGAACCTTTTGTGAAGTTTGAAATTGTGATTTAGATTATTGTTGTTAATGAAACTGCTGAATGATGGATGTTATAAGGGAAGAATTCTAAAACATCAGCAACAACTATTGAAACAGTACAACAGCAAGAGTACAATAACACAAGGTCACACATATTCGAAAATATACACACACATACACATATATATATAAAATGTTCAATAGCATACTCAAACACCATTCAAAATCTTTTGTTAGACTTAATTCAACGGTGGTGGTGACTCCATTTCCCACCAGATTCAAAGCATTGTTCCCACAATTGCATGAAATAAGTAATGATCAATTATACGGGAAGAATATGAGAGGTGCTTATTTTGTTCCAAGAACATCTAAGGGCAACTTACCAGTTTATAAAACAATCAGATCTCAAGCAACTTACACTGAAATTAAAAGAATTGAAGGAGATATCACAAAATTAAGAAATGATTTACAAGTTTTATTTCCAACTGTTAAGAAGGAAGATTTCAAATGTATTTTACAAAGCTCTACAATTAGAATAAAAGGAGATGTCACCAAAAGATTAAAGAATTTATTAAATGAAAGATTTTAATTGTGGTGTTGTGTTTTTTTTTTTTTTGTCAAGTTCCAATGTTTATTTTTTTGACAATTATCAATCACTAAGAGTATAATGAATAGAAAAAATCATTAGATATACAACTATTGATCAGTACATAAAAATGAAGAAATTCAACTTCATTGATCCATCTATTTGTCTGTCTCTGTCTGTCTCTCTCTCTCTCTCTGTGTGTGTGTTCATGTATATATTATAAAATCATAATTCACTGTCCATGTCTATAATCTATGTATCCATCAAATCCTTGATGTTCATTCTATTGTAGATCTGCTGGTTGAAATGATTCAACATTCAGTAAAAAAAAAGATGTTCTATTTTAATTACGATGATGAATAGTTAGAACTTTATGTAGGCGTAGCATATATCCAAGCACCACGCATCACGGGGCGGTCGTCGAATCTTTCCGGGGAAAAATTTCATTTAATTAATTCCAAGCCGGCCATGCCACATGGTGGTCATATGATATGCGCAGGCGGCAGCAGTTATATTTGAAAGTCTTTTTTCCCCCAGGAAAACAACAGAAAGGTAACAACTGTTAAAATACTTAGCAAGGAAGTTATATATTATTATCCTTCTATTTCAAATTACAACCCCTTTGTTCAATTGAAATATATTCATTTGTAAATATATACCAAGAAGTTGTCTTTACTATTAAACAACAACAAGTGTTTTTGTTGTTTGACATTATTAATTTCCCCCCATCATTCAATTTGAAGAAGAAAAACAATGGTTTCAATTTGGACAAAAAATAAACCTTCTCGGGATGAATCGAATAATAATAAAGAAAGTTTAGATTTGGAAAACGATCCATGCTCAAATTCAATAACAGATCAAGATCCAATAACTCAACATGAGCAAGAGATTCAACATCGGAATCAGGTACTTCAAGGAGAAGGTTCCGAGATACCTAATTCTCATTCATTTAAACCTCATTTCCCTGAAGATACTGGTTTATCGGAGTCAAGAACTGATTATGATGAACATGCTACTCAATCTTCAATACAATCTCGTGAAACCAATCATTCTTCTCATCTTGATTCTATAATAAGGCCACATTTCCATCTGCATAATGAACAATCACAACAAAGATCATCTTCTCCAAATACATCTCAAAATCAGGGACATCAAATTAATAAGGCACAAAATCAAAATCAAGTACAAAATCATCGTAAATTGAATAGAGTCACGATTTTCCCATTCAAAGGACTAAATAATTATGATGAACAAGATGTTGAACCATCATCTCCAATAATACCCACCTCTGAAGAAAATAAGAAACCATTTCAAACTAAATTAATGAATGTTATAAGAAGAACAACAAAATATAATTCCAATGGTAATGTCTTACGTAGACAATCAATGCAAGGTTATGGATTAAAAGATCATTTACATGAATTACAAGAGAAAAATAAACAAAAGACAGAATTATTGGTCAATTCGCTGATTACTGGATATCCTGTTGCTATGATAATATCAACATATTTCACTCATGATGAACGTGGAGTGAAAAGAGTTCCAATGTTATTAGAAATGTTAAGTTTAACTTTGACCGATATAACCACCAATCCAAGCCAAAAAAAGAGAAATTATAGAATCGATCTGGAATATGGTGTTGGTGATAGTTTATTAAAATGGTCACTTGAAAAAACAGTTAAAGAATTAGCAACTTTCCATAACAAATTAAGATTACAATTTTTACAAGAAAATGTTTTAACTAAGAATACAAAAGAATTAGAATTACCTAAATTCCCAAAACAAAAAATTCAACAATTATCAGGTAAAAATCCAAAAAATACTGGTAGAATAGAAACACATTCAACCACTCTTAATTCGCAATCAAATCAACAATCTAGACCGAAATCTCCAACCTCAATACATCAACCTAGTTCAACAACATCAATCCCACCCTCTCAAGCAATGTATCGACAAGAAAATGGATCAGGAGTCGTTCCATTAAATGCCTCAAACGTATCAGGGTTAGTTTCTGTTAGATCAACAGAAACTTATAATGATAATGATAATGCATCTATGATGTCCATTTCAACAACTCATTCAAGAAATTCAAGACCTCATCTTCTATTTAGAAGATCAACAAGACTTGGTGGACCAGGTAATGAATTATTAACTATTGAAAGTTTTAGAGATGCAATGCAAGAATATTTGGATAATTTGTTCAAAACTTTAACTTTAAGACCTCAAGCAAATAGAATTTTTCAATTTTTCGAATTATCCCCAATTGGAGTCTTATTATCTCATGAAAATGGTAAGAAACGTAAAGAAGGTTATTTATTAATTAAAACCACTGCAAAAGCTCAAGGTTGGAGAGTTGGTCATTTAAAACTTCGTGATCTTAAAGCAATGGTTGCGAGACATACAGCTAAATGGTTTTTAGTTGGTCATAGTTATATCATGTACGTTGCTGATATTAATTCAACTACACCATTAGATGTCTTTTTAATTGATTCGGATTTCAAGTTCACATTATCAGGTTTTGGTGATGTTCCTATAACACATAATAATATATCGGATTTTGTTAAACAACAACAAAAAATTGAAGATGATGATGAAGAAGATGAAGATGAAGATGGTGGAGATGGTTTAGAAGAAATCAATAATAGTAATACTAAATCATATCTATCATTAACATTTGAAAATTCAGAAAGAAAATTAAGTGTTGTTGGTAGATCTGCCACACAATTGAAAAAATGGTGTTTATCAATTAGTGAGATGTATAATGAAACAGTTTGGTCAAAACGTCATAGATTCAATAGTTTTGCACCTGTTAGAGATAATTGTTTTGCTCAATGGTTTGTTGATTCAAGAGATTATATGTGGGCAGCTTCTGCAGCTTTAGAAATGGCTAAAGATGTTATTTATATTCATGATTGGTGGTTAAGTCCAGAAGTTTATATGAGAAGACCAGCTAATGGTAATCAAGAATGGAGATTAGATCGAATATTGAAAAGAAAAGCAGAACAAGGTGTCAAAATTTTTGTCATTGTTTATAGAAATGTTGGTAATACAGTTGTTACCGATTCAATGTGGACTAAACATTCATTACTTGATCTTCATCCTAATGTTTATGTTTTAAGATCTCCTAATCAATTAATGCAAAATGTTTATTTCTGGGCTCATCACGAAAAAATGATGGTTATTGATCATACGGTTTGCTTTGTTGGTGGTGTTGATTTATGTTATGGTAGATTTGATACCCCTGATCATGTTTTAGTTGATGATGCTCCGTATGCCTTTGAATCTCAAGTTCCAAGTGGAGAAGATCCAAATACTAAAGAATATCAGAGATTTCCTGGTAAAGATTATTCTAATCCTAGAGTTAGAGATTTTTCCGAATTGAATTCTCCATTTGTTGATATGTTTGATAGGCAAGTGACACCTAGAATGCCATGGCATGATGTTCATATGATGTCTTCTGGTCATGTTGCAAGAGATTTATCAAGACATTTCGTTCAACGTTGGAATTTCCTATTAAGACAAAAAAGACCATCTAGACCAACTCCTTTATTATTACCTCCAAAAGATTTTACTCCTCAAGAAATTGAAAATCTAGGTTTATCAGGGACTTGTGAAGTTCAAATTTTAAGATCTTCATCAAGTTGGTCATTAGGTATTCAAGAACCTGAAATGAGTATCCAAAATGCATATTTGAAAGCTATTGAAACCAGTGAACGTTTTGTTCATATTGAAAACCAATTTTTCATTACTGCACATGTTCATGATGGTGTTGTTGTTAAGAATAAAATTGGAGATGCATTAGTTGAAAGAATCATTAGGGCACATAGAAATCGTCAAGTTTGGAAAGCTGTTATTATCATTCCTTTGATGCCAGGTTTTGAAAGTCAAGTTGATAGTAAAGAAGGTTCTTCAGTGAGAGTTATAATGCAATGTCAATATATGTCTATATCAATGGGTGAATCATCTATTTATGCTAAACTGAGAAGAGTTGGTATTAGACCAGAAGACTATATTCATTTCTATTCTCTGAGAAAATGGTCATATATTGGTGAGACTAAAAAATTAGTCACCGAGCAATTATATATCCATGCAAAGACTATGATTGTGGATGATAGAATTGCCATTATTGGATCTGCTAATATAAATGAAAGATCAATGAGAGGTACAAGAGATTCAGAAGTGTGTGCCATTGTTCGTGATAAACAATTGATTGATACCTATATGGATGGGAAACCTTATAAAGCTGGTAAATTTGCACATACTTTAAGAATGAGATTGATGAGAGAACACCTTGGTGTTGATGTTGATTTACTAGATATGGTTGAAAGAAGATTCTTCCAAATTGAACAATTTGCCAGTACTGAGGATGGTTTGAAAGCTGCCACAACTGGCTCTGGAGCAGATTCGGCTGATAGAGTACTATCAGCTATGGTTGAATTAGGTTCTAGATATGTTATGAGTGAATATGATGGATCACCATTCTTTAAATCCATTTCAGGTACACCTTCTAGTTCCGGTAAAGAGTTGACTGAGAAAATGATTAAGTCTTTCAAATTGGCTCAAATTAATGAAAATGGACCCTCTAATACTGAAGAATTAGATGGAATTCCATATATCTATTCATTTAATCATAGAGCAGGAAAGGAGAACTCAGGTATTAGAGATAAAAAATCATTTTCAACTGATGCAAGAGTTACTGAAGGTACACATAGAGATGATGTTAAAGGTCATGGTACAGATAAATATCATTCTGGTCATTTCACTAATTCGAAAGTCAAAGTTTCCAAGATTTTACAAGATTGGGCTAAAGAAACTTTTACCACTGATGGACTTGTTAGTGATAATGAATTACCATATTATGAAGATGTCCAAAATTTCTTAAGTGAGGAAGCTAATGACGTTTCAATTGATACTTTGAATAAAGAAAAATGGGACATGTTGAAACGATTATATTATTTACATAAATTAATCAACAAGCAAAAAATGGAAAATGGATCGAATATTCCAAATGGATTTTCAGGAAATCATTCTGCTGAAGATGTAACAAATGACAAAACAGCTAATGGTTCTTCTGAAAATAATAATAATAATAATAATAATAATAATATCACACCTGAAATCACAGAACAAAAAATTCCTAGTGTTCCTTCCGTCCATCTAACAGATTCTGAAATTGAAGAAATTGATAAAAATTCCTTACCTCAAACATCAGCCAATTTAATTGATCCATATTCATTTGAAGATCCTTTGGATATTGAATTTTTTGAAGGATTGTGGATGCCTCAGGCACTTAGAAATACTCTTCTTTTCCAATTAGTCTTTCATGTTCAACCTGATGATTCTGTTCAAAGTTGGAAAGATTACAAGAATTTCCAAGAGTTAAGTGAAGCTTTCATACTACATCAAAAGATAACTAGGGGCTCACCATCATCGAGTTCGGGAGTCCATCCAGAAACCAACGAGCCTTCGGGAGTCGATCCAAGTCTAAGTGAAATTATTCGTGAAGAAGAAAATCACCTTAATGGTTTAGAAGAGGAAGATAGTGATATTTTCAATTCAACTGATAACGACGATTTATTAGATGCTTATAACATGGTTAATACTGCAGCTCAAGGGACAACGACAAATAAAGATCATGAAGCTGAAATAATCAGAAATACAATAAGAAGATCCAAAGTTGCTCAATTGGAAAGATTCCAAAGACCTGGATCATCAATGCCTGGAATGTCTTCAGCGGGTCGTAACTATAAACTACCAAGTTATTTAGGAACCGGAGGGGTTTATGATTATGAAACTGCTGAAAGGTTGTTGCATTTAGTTAGAGGTAATTTAGTTCAGTTCCCTACTAGATGGTTGAAAAAAGAAGTTGAAGGGTCTAATTGGTTCTACACAGCTGATAAACTTCCTCCTATTCAAATATACAATTGAATAAATAAATGAAAGACACGTATTGTATAGCACTAAGTATACTAGATGATAAGTTTTGTATAAAATTTAACAGATCGCTCTAGCTACTAATAATTTTAATTAAAAACACACAATAATACAAAATCGCACGGCTGTGGTCTTTTTATTATTTAATTCCTCATATAACTCTATTGTTTTAATTCCTTATCTTTCAATATTTATAGTGCGATAACCAGAGATAAAGCACCTGCGTTGATATGTACAATGAATGTGCATTGAACATGTCGATGGTTGAACGATTCCGTGAATTTTGAATATTTGTCGTTGATGTTTTTCTACCATCATGATTAATGTCTTGTGACTTTATTTAACCCAGATCTAAAGATTGTTTTTCATTGAGCCCTTTAATTTTGTGTTAGTTTGTCTGTATGTATGTATTTATATACACAATTGTATAACTTTGAGTGTTCAAACTTTAGTCGGTCGTGCCGGGTGCTTAAAGGAAATCAATCTAAATTATCTGTGAAAATAATTTTTTACCACACCTTGAATGAAGGTGATGGACCATCAATAATACGTACATTCAATTAATCAGACTTCACTTCATCAATGTCAGAAACAACAGCTGATATAACACATATTTCTGTACATCAACAGCAGGATAATCAATCTGTCACAGAGATTCATAAGGATGATATTGAAATCGATCCACTTGATAGAAAGCAACCTTCGAGATCTTCTTCAAGTAGTCGAATTGAATTAAACAGAAAGGATCAGTCATCTTCTCAATTATTACAACAACAACAGCAGCAGCAGCAACAACAATTTACAACGGCTGAAAGAAGAGGGCGTCAGTATCATGTCCCTAAAAGATACGACTTTCAGAAGAACATACCGAAAAGCAGAGATTCGTCTCAGGTGGCATTACTTCAAGTAAATCAGCAACTACAACATCAGCAACATCAGCAACATCATCATCAACAACAACAACAACAACATCAACAACATCAACAACAACAACAACAACATCAAGCACAGTCAGGCCAGTCATCCATATTCAATCCAAGTTTTACAGTTGCAAAACTCAAAAGACGTGATGAATCAACACGGTCAAACCCTGGAGCAATATCGACTAGAAGAGCATTGTCACCATTTTATGGGAACCGAGGAGCAGGAGGCCCAACACAGGACAGATTGACTGAACTGAAAAGACACAGTACTTCATCAGCGGTAGGTGCAACTACCTCGACTGCTCCATATAACAATATTAAGCATCATCTTCATGGACCATATAACAATACAACTAAACATCATGTTATGAACACATATAATGACTCTAAAGTGACTGATACAGTTGCACCTACTTTCAAAAGACATTCGATAAATTACATTCTGGATAGTTCTTCTAAGGCCGATTCAACACCACCTTATCCAACGGTAAATCATCGAATCAGTCCTCAACATGGAGCCGAACTGACATCTTCTAGAAGTCAAACTAGCAATCCGGATAATAACAAATCAATTTCTATTATTAAACCTTTGAATCAAGATACAAACAACGCACCCACTTTTAATTCGTCAATTTCTAAAATCAATTATTATCAAAGCATAGAACCAATTATGCATCAATTTATAAGGAAAAGTAATCATCTACTTGGTTCTGATGGTGGCGGTGAGGATGATAGTAGTAGATTGTCGGGGATTACGCGGGCCATATCAGCTACTGATAATGTAACGTCTACTTTACAAGATCATCATGTCAACGTTCCTTCGGAGTCGGATTCTGATTCTGACGACGATTCTGATTCTGATTCAGGAGTTGGTAGTAAAGGTATTGATAGTGATGTGCTGAGAGCAACAGATGTATTGATGCCAATGCTGGATGATGAACATAATTATATTCAACAGGAACAAGGGCAATACCACGAGCGTGATAACATTCAAGCTATCCCAATGAGAACTCAACAGAGACAGATAGCTATCAAAGATTTAACTTGGGAGCGTAACGTTAGTGGGGTTGCATGGTTGGAGTTTGCTAGCAACACCACTAAAGACCAGGGTATCACAGAGAATTCGATTGAATCATTACTTGATAAAGATTCAACTGATGATGATAATTTGAAAAGATCAAATGTTTGGTCTAAAGTGAGTATAGAGCAACGTAACAAATATGAGCAGATATCCAATGATTTACGAAAATTAGGCCTATACAATCGTAAACCTATGATCACTTCTATTATTCGATATCTTGACGTACAAAACAACAATAATAGTATCAATAAGGGCATAGTCAGTGAAGGGGGACTTCTACCACATCGAAAGATAAGGGCATCGTTACAGCCAACTAATAGCAACGTTGAGTCGGGTGGATTCAGACCTGATAAAGTCAATGGCAGTAATTATTTGGATATAAAAGGACATTTCAAATTAACGTTGGGAAGAGAAATAGTGAATGATTTATGGGCAGGTGCTGATCAGAGTTTCAAAATTGGTAACGAATGAATGACTAGATTAGATTAGACTAGATTAGATGGGTACATGATATGATTTTGCTCTATTATAATATGCATTAGCATGTTTTTATCTTGATACATTAATGATTATGTATATGTACAATAAAAGTAACAACAATGAGCACTGTATACACAGCATTACAATAAATTAACCAACCCTCTAAGGACTTTAATTTCTGACAATTTGTCAAAAACACTGAATTTTTTAAAAATATTTCATGCCTAACGCCGACCGCCGCAGAATCGAAACAGTTTCAGTTTGTTCTGTTTCCGTAACACATTGCCCCAATATATTTTGGTTTATTGTAGTTTGCTTAAGAGATGATCGGATATGGATGACACATTATTATATTATAAGGCTTATGGTTACTGTTATTTTTTGGTACTGTTCACTCATACATTTAAACACAAGTCATGAGCACACAAACGTACACATTTGCACATGAAGCTTCTTTAATAATCGCGGCCGCTCCTTCCGGAGTATCTAGCTTGGTGATACAATTGAAAGACACAAACATAGTAGGTATCGGATCATCCTATCAACCTTTCAAAATATCAATTAAAAACGGCCATCTATGTTACTCAGATAAGCAAGATATATTGACGAATAATTCGAACAATGAATCAACTTTCAAGACTATAATGTACTATGTGCGGAGCGAAAATGAATTCAGGGTTGATTTTCATAAGATGGAATTGAACAATGGACAGCAAAACGAAGATAAATGGAGAGGGTTGTTTGATTTGGATGTTGTGACTGGTACAGCGGGTGACAAGACCGTTGTTGTGGATTTACTTAATGAGTATTTGGAAAGTTTGAAGAGTAGTTCAAATGTGCCATGTTTTGTTTACGTCGGAGAACCTGAAGAAGGAGATATAGAATTCGAAACAGCTATTGGTGTTTTGATGTTTAAGGAAATTAGTTGATGGTATGATTAAATTTAACTTAGTTTACTGATACTAAGGTTTCATTAATGTTCCTCTACTTGGAGTGTTAATTAAACATTACGCCAATAAAGATTTAAATGCTTTCTTTCACCAGGACCTTTGTCACCCCGATTTCCAGCATCTCGTAAATGGTTTCTGTTCTATATGAGAACGGATTCCCGTCGTATATGGTTGATTCATGAATCATGATTTATCCACTAACTTGATCCCTTCCCTAGTACATTTACCAGGTCCATACTAATATAGACGAACTTCTACATAGTACATACTATATATATTATATAATATATTATATAATACATACTCTTTGAGTTTCTAGATATATTGGTGTACAGATGTATTGTATACTTGTGTAATACACGACTTTTCATATTTAAAAAAAAAATTTGTTCCTTTTTTTTTTTCAAACGATAAATAATAAATTAATAACTAAGAATATTATATTTATATAGAAACTAGTAAAACACTTACTTTGTTATCACTTAAATCAATCACTTTCAAGATAAACTATTTGGCTGTATAGAGTAACTCTCATTATAACAATATGTCCTTGTTAGCTCAACAATTGTCTGGCGTTGCGCAAGCAACCCAGACTCTAGCCTTAGATAGAAAAAGGAGATCAAAGTTACATTCAGTCTCTTTTTTGTATGATCAACAACATGCTGCCACTCAAGACTATGACTCTATTTATTCTGAAGCCTTTGAGGCGTTAGAAAGACTGGAACAATTAGATAGAAGATTTGGTAAGTTCAAGTCATCTATTTTCAGTGAAACTTCAATCAATATCGACAGACAAGTGCAATCTAAAGAACAAAATAATGACTTGGACAATGCAATTAATACGTTTTTGTCATTGATCTCTCCATATTGGCATTTGGCACTTTCAGTTAAAGCTTCTGAATGGTTATTAAGAAGATTCCAAATAAATCATTTCAATGCAGAATATTTATTACTTTCCACATTACCTTATTTCGATCAACCTATTTTTGAAAGAATCCTCTATGTTATACCTAAGATGCCAACTTTATTTCAATGGTTAAATGGTTTTAAAAAAGCTAATAACAAACTTCCTTCTAGAAATAGTGTTGTGAAGGCTTTCACAGATGTTGACTTTTTCAATTTATACTCGAAATACATAATTCAAGAACTAAGTCATGATAACCAATACAGAAAAGAGTTAGTGTTTTTCATTTCAGTGACTATCTCTTCTTTAGCTGCTATGTCTTCTAATGGATCTTCCAGCTTATCTGATTTGGTGCCATTAGTGTTAGAAGCATCTGGTGCATTGTTAGCATCTAAAGATCAAGAAAGTAAAATAAGTGCATATACAATATTAGCCGTGTTATCATCTGCTGTTCCATTATCAAGAGATGTTATCTTAGCTTCCATAGATACTGTACTACTACACTCAGGTAACAAAGTGAATCGTCTGAGCTTGCAAGCATTTGCATCTGTTTTGAAATTATATCAAACCGTTCAATCTGGAGCATTGGAACCAATTCCTGTTTCAACATTAAAAAAATTACCAAAAGATTTGATCACACCAGATTCTGAATATTTAGATATCATTAAATCTTCTCCATATAATCATAAATTTGTTTCAGCTTACTTGAGATCAAAAATAATCAATGGTGATGGAATAAGTAATACATTATTGTCCTCCTTGAATGAGGATTTCAATTTTTCTTCCACGGAACTAACTATTTTATCGACTGAAACATTAAAGAAAATTACTGCCGAAAATTCTGAAGATAATATAATTTACATTCCGCTGTTGAAATTTATTATGAAGAAGGATAAAGACTTATTCATATCTGTCTTGAAACAGCAAGATATTTCAATAGATGGCTTAGAAATGTTGCTACAAACCACATTATTTGAATCACCCGTCGCTTTTACATCAATCGAAAACGAAGATGAAGTTATAGAGATTGATGAGGTTGAAAATAATGAAATTGAAGAACAGTTAATCATGCTGTTCAACAATTCTAAATCAGATGTTTCGTCATTTTTATATGCCACCAAAGAAGTTGATGCTACCTTCCACCAATTACAAGGGATATACTTAAAAGCCATGCAATCATCATCAACACGTGCTTTTTTGGATACATGTTTCATTGATCAACCAGCTACTATTTCATTCTTGTTAAGAGTTTCGACTTCGTTGAATACCCCAATCAAGGGAAGAACCTATGCTTTAAAGTTGTTGAAATCCAGAATCGAATTACTAGATACCAAGATATACGTGTATACAATCTTACCTATTGTGACAAGTCTTTTGATCAGTGCAAACTTGCAAATCAGAAAAAATGCAAGCGCAGTTTTGAAGTCAATGAATGAAAGAACTAGTTCAGGTGCTAAAGAGCTATTGTTATCCAGTACCATTTATGGGCCAATTCAATCATCTAAAATTGCTATAGTTTCTCCAAAAGATGGGTTAACTTTATTAAGCAAATTAAATGAAATAACTTCAGATTTGAATATAAATGGTGAACAGTTTCACAGATTTTTCGAGAAAATTGTTGCTGATAAGAAGTTGGGTAACATTACTTTAGCTTTCTTTGCATCGCATGCTAACTCAATTAATATCCCTAGTGTGAAGATAGATGTAATGGAGATAGTTGTCCGTGGTTCCAGAGCAATCAAGGGTGCTGCTTTACCTTCACAATTGTTTGAACAATTACTTGAAAAATTCATCTCAAAAAGAAATATATGGCAAAGCAGATGTGAAGAAACTGGTTATGATTTTGTCAAATTTGAATCTCAGGTCGTCGGTTTGGTTTCACCAAAGGAAAAATCAGACTATGTCATCAAATTCTTAGAAAATTCTTTGAACTCTCAATACCAATCCTTGGTTGATTCTACAGTTGTTAAGATCATTGAAATTTTACCGACTTTGAAATTTGATTCACAAATTCATATTATTAAAACAATTATTGATAACGGATTAATTGAAAACGATAACTCATATGTCTTGTATGATCCAGTTGAGCTATTAGAATCGTTAGAATTATCAAATGAGATTTTCGTTCAAGTTTTGAAAGGTTCATTATTATCATCCTCATCATCACTGCAACAAGAGCAGCAGCAAGACCAAGGTAATGTTGCAAAGAGAAGAAGAAGATCATCTGCATCAGCAAAGCAAGCAATGAAAGAGCAGGAGGTTTCAGATTTGGCTTCCACTCATTTGAAAAAAGTCACAATGTTGTTGGATGTCTTGGACAAGACCAGTTCCAGTTCTGATTTCCATGCTTCATTTGAATTATTGAAATTATTGTTTATTATATTAGATGATTTTGAAACATTAGGTAAAGATGGTAAGTTACCAATTTTATATACACAGGAAACATTAGCTTCATGTATGAGAAATGTGATCACCTCTTTGAAAGACTCCAAGTTGGATTTGAAAGAAAGTTTATCAATCAGAGCAGATGTCGTCGTGTCAGCTATTAGATCATCTCATTCACCACAAGTGCAAAACAAATTACTATTAGTCGTTGCTGCATTGGCTTCATTATCCCCTGAATTGGTTTTACATTCTGTGATGCCAATTTTCACATTCATGGGTGCTCATACAATTAGACAAGACGATGAATTCTCTTCGCATGTTGTTGAACAGACTGTTTTATGTGTTGTCCCTGCATTAGCTAGTGCCACTGAGTCAGATGGTATTGTTGAAGAAGTTGAATTTTTGTTGGCTTCTTTTGTTAGTGCATTCCAACACATTCCAAGACACAGAAGAGTGAGATTATTTACCACGTTGGCCAGAACCCTAGGAAGTAAGCATTCTGTTCATTTGATTTTGTTTATGTGTGGCCAACAATATTCTACAGCTTATGCTAAACACAAGATGGGCGACTGTTCTGCATTAATTGATTTTGCGTCCTCGTTCTTACAGAATTTCACACCAGAAGAACAATTAGAAGCCATCAATAAATTCTTACTGTTATGGAGAAAAGTTCCTGTTGATATATTAGATAAAGACTCTGATACTTTCAAAGATTTGGTTTCAAGAGCTATATTTGGTCCTTCGATTGTCGCATTGAGTAAATCTGAATTATTTAACTTGAGCAAAAGTTTACTTTCATTTTTGAAACATTCAATTGTTGATTCAAAGAGTACGAATGGTGTCCCAAGATTGAGATTGAAAGTTGCTTCTTTGATTTTACAAGGCGCTGATACTGACAACTTATCATTGATTTTCTCCGAGGTTGTCAAAAGTATATTGGATATCATCGATATCTATCATCAAAATGACGTTGGTGAAGAAGAGATTTTAACCAAACTGTACAACTTATTGGGTGAGGTGTTATCCTTGTTACCAATTGAGCATTTCGTTAAATCAATTTCGAGTATTTTGGGTTCAGAAAGCTCATCATTAAGAACTATGAGACATATCACAGTTTTGACTTCTTCTAAATTTGAATTAGAACATGTTGATGATCAATATGCACACGAGGGTATTTCCCATCTAGTTCCGATCTTACTAGAAAACATTTCATCGCAAAGAGACGTTGAATTGTCTCAAGTGTCGTTAGATACATTAGGCAGTGTTTTCCAAAGATTTTCGGATAGAATAGATTCATCTTTGATGTTAAAGGCTTTAGCTGTTGTTACTTCAGACGCTGGTCTGTTACATGAAACAGCATCTGAGTTGGTTATTTCCTCAATAAACTGTATCACCAGTATTATATCTGTTGTTGGTGTCAAGATGATCGGATTCTTCCCTAAGGTTGTTCCTCCATTATTTAAGATATTCGCTAAAACAACTAAGACAGAGGATGATAATGAATCATCCAAATTGATTCAAATCTCCATTTTAGTTTTATTTTCAAGTTTAGTCAAGAAGATCCCAACTTTCCTCACTCCAAATCTAAGTGATATTTTGAAAACTATCTTCAACGCTTCATTAGTTCCAGACTCTGTTAGAACTTCAGTGTTAAATGTTGTTGTTGATTCTGTTGATTTGAAGACTCTCTTGGTTAATTTGTGTTCATTATGGTCATACGTTTCAAAACTAGGTGCCTCATCAATCGGTTTATACTTGTCTACTTTAGAATTAACTATTCAAAATTTGGATAAGAAGACTGTCATCTCACAAGCTAGTGTATTTGTGAGATTCTTGATGTATTCCTTAGAGTATAGAGCAGAATCATCATTTGATATTAATACTATACATAGAATCGAATCATCAATCTATAAATGTGGTATCCAATATGTTATGAAATTGAATGATAAATCCTTCAGACCACTATTTGCTTCGATTGTCAGATGGGCATTTGATGGCGAAGGCACCACCACATCAATTACGGAAATTGAAAGATTGCAATCATTCTTCAAATTCTTCAACAAGTTACAAGAAAGTTTGAGGTCCATCATCACGTCATATTTTTCATATCTATTAGATTCCACTGGATCATTACTAGGTAAATTCGAAACAGGTGAAGTTACAGATATCAACTTAAGAAGACTGGTGTTGAGTTCATTAACATCATCTTTCAAATACGATCAAGACGAATACTGGCAAGTATCAACTAGATTCAATGTTGTTTCCAAGGCACTTTGTAATCAATTCACGAACGTGGAAGATGGTATTGGTAAATACTTAGTCAAAGCAGTGACGTCGTTGGTTCAAGACACTTCATCGTCGGATGAATACAACAAGGCCATCAATGAACTATTGCTATCTCATATGAAAGCATATTGTAAACCAAGAGAGAAGTTCTGGGCCATTAGAACATTGAAGACCATTTACAAGAAGGTCGGGGAGAATTGGTTGAGTCTATTGCCCCAATTGGTTCCAATCATAGCTGAGCTCTTGGAGGATGATGACGAAGAGGTTGAAATGGAGGTTAGAACCGGATTAGTTAAGGTGCTGGAGGAAGTGATGGGTGAACCATTGGATAAATATTTAGAGTAATAGCACATTGTTGTATATAAGACATTAATGAATACAATATCAAAAAAATCGTTCACATAATAACTGGAACCCGAACCAGAGCCACAAAGCACCAAATATCAATGTATAAAGAAGGGGTGAAAGAAGCAAGCGCTCAATGTGTAATATACATCCGTACACCGGATAAAGGATTTATTTCTCAAGAAGGTCAACCGAGTGACAGTTCAAATATTTCTCTTAGAGGTTGATCTTTTTAATTGTTTACTTACAACTCTACAATCAATAATTCTGAATCACACTCTAAGTCTTGTTCGGTAACTGATTTTGAAATTGGCATTTGCCTTGCTTTTGATTGTGTATTATTTCCACGCGAAAAAGATAAATCTAGAAACATATCACATAGCTTTTTTCGCTATTTACACTATTGAAATTTCTGAAGTTGGATTCGGCCACCAAACAACACTTAATCCGGCAATTTATTCATAAACTGAAGCTATTGAAGACTCGGAAATTCAAATATTTTGAGCATCAAATCATTGCTCGCTTATTTGAAGAGAAAATAATAGAACGTGATGTCTAAAAGGCAATTAGATGGCCTCGGGCTCCACGTCAAGAATCAATCGATCTTACCGTTGACTCAGGAGGATTTACTGGGACAAGACAACGTTAATATGCAACAACAAAACCAACCTGATGATTTAATTAGTATAGCGAACTCTTTACAGTCATCTTCAACTACACTATCATCATTTGCTAAAAGACAACAGCATAAATTGAAGATCCAAAATTTGAAGAAGAATTTGAATTCATCAGGTATCAAGATACCTAAATACTTTAAAAGATTTGTGAATGTGAAATCCCTCGATTTTGAAACCGCATTATGGGAAATGATAAACTTAATTATTCAACCTAAAAGAGTATACAAGTCATTATACTATCAAAAACAGACCAAGAACAAATGGTCTAGAGACGATCCAAGCTTTGTAATAATACTAAGTTTACTGCTAACAATAAGTGCAGTTTGTTGGGGTTTGACTTACTCCACTAGTGTTGTTGATATTTTCAAGTTGATCTTATACATGGTCATCTTTGATTTTTTGGTATTGGGAATCTTCGTTGCCACAATTGCTTGGATCGTGGTTAACAACTTTTTTCTACAATCAGGTGCCGGTACTATAACATCAGTGGGCTCCGATACTGGTATTAGTAGCAATAGCGTAAGTTTCTTAACCAACAATAAATTATTCAAGTCCATCTTACCAACTGATTCAATACTGGAATGGGCATACTGTTTTGATATCCATTGTAATTCATATTTGATAATTTGGGTTTGCTTATACTTAATTCAATTTTTCCTGTTGCCTTTACTCAGATTGAACAATTGGTTCTCAACCCTGATTGGTAACACATTATATTTTGCATCATTGAGTTATTATTGTATTATTACGTTTTATGGATACAACTCGCTACCATTTTTACATCGAACCGAGTTCTTGTTGCTTCCTATTCCTGTTTTGATTGTATTTTGGCTGGTTTTGACGTTGTCTGGTTTCAACGTGGCTAACTATATGTCAAACGCTTACTTCAATTAATCAGGAAGTCTGACTGAAACTGGGAGTTTTTTCAAAACTAAGATTGTCATCAAGAAAAGCATATGTAAATTTTTAAATACTTAATATCGATTTCGTTCATTTATCAAGGGACCATTTATCTCAAAATCTTTACTGCTTTCAAAAGTCTTCCATCGAAATGTCCGAATCCGAACCTAAGTCACAATAATAGCATTCAACTAAATCTTCATCATCATTTTCATGTTCCTTTTTGTAATTTTGCTTGTATTTGTTGCTTTCGCAATCATGGTGTCTAAATCCACTGTCTTCATTAGGTCTACGCACCTCAGTGCCGGCGGATGTTAAACAGTATTTATTGTACTCCATGAGTTGGGGCCTCTCTTCCTTGGGATTAGACAATGATTCACTAAGTAATGACACACTTGTGCTTAACTTTTCTTGACAGGTAGACTCTTTCAATCTTGGTACTGATGTCAACTTAGTTGCTTTTTCAGTAGTTGTGTCAGATGCTAAATCTATGTGAGCGCTAGGCAACCTGGTAACTTTTGATACATAATAGTAGTATTGCAAGTCCTTGTTCAACACTTTCGTATACTTCGTATGAGATTGACTTATTGAAGATATTTGTTCTGAAGTTAACTGAGAGGCAACGAAACTTTTTCGATTTGTTTCTTTTGTCTTTAGTAGTTTTTTGAAAGGAGTAGAGTCAGAAGTTGACATATCGCGTGGAAGAGGGACCCAGATGGTTTCTGCTAGAATAACTTAATAAAAGGTGAGTGTTTTTGCGTCAACCTGTATATTTTCAAGGAGTAAATAGCTAAGTAACGTTTACCCAAACTTTAAATAACTTCCAAGCCTAGCATATTAAGTATATTTATGGACCGCTAACACACCAAACCGCCGAAACACAAATATCAGCAAAAGTGAATACCTGGCGTCAAGCAGAATCCTTACTTACGCGACATACTCTTTGTTGTGTTGTTGATTTTAGTCTGTGTTTTTTGTCCCATAAATGTGACAAACAATGTCAGTAGTAGTACTTTAATCAGCAACCATAAGTACAACTCAAAGATATTACCAGACAATACTACTAACAAATGAAACAAGATTATTTGGGTGAAAGTTTAGGATTTTATCAATGTAGATGTCCTAAATTTGAGCAAATTTCCAAGTCAAATTCTCCATCAATCAAGGCAGCTAATTTGCAATAAAGCTTTTCTGAGTTTGAATGATTACTGGAGATTACTTAGTACACAATACATAATATATACTATATAGTATATAGTAAAATAATTAGTAATTATATAATATTGATAATTCTTCAAAAAAATGACACCGTACAATAAAACTAAAGTAATATAAAGAAATCTACAAAAATATGAGAGAAAAAAGGAGAGATAGCTCAACAAATTAACAATGACTAGGTGATTGAGAAGTTGTGAAATTGAACCAAGACAAGATAAAGTGATGAGTCGATACAGACACAAAGAAGGCGCATAATTTGCACACAATGAAGTACACTTGATTTCCATGTTCAGAATTCCCTCATGTGATTTGTTTTGCGTTTATAGATACATATAAGTGTGCCTGCATCTTTTGTTAACTAATGAGACAAATCGACTGATACTGGTGATCAGATTTATTAGAGATGAGACGGAAGAGATTATGATCGATCACTCATAGTAACTCGACTAACTTCGAATAGACAGTTTCATCGATTATGCCGATCTTGAATAAATAAGTGTTTAAGCTTTTAACCAACACCAATATATCATCACCTGACAAATTAATAACAATTGTTTGTAACAAATTACCAACATTTAGCTGATGAGTAGAGATGAAAGTTTCATAGTATAAGTAAGAGAATGAACCCATCAAAAATTGACAATCCATTCTATCTGTGACACCACCATGTCCTGGAATAGTATCACCAAAATCCTTGATCTTGAAAGCTCTTTTCAAACCAGATGCAAAGAACCCACCAAATGGAGCGATCAATGAAGCAAACATTGATAAGACCATTGAATGTAAATATATTGGCTTTAGTTGAATATACTCAGTTTTAGTAAATTTGATGAAATCAGCTGGAATTTTATAGATTTGGTGGATGAAAACCGGATTTGGATCACACTTGATACCTGATAAACAATTGACTTGTAAATCGTTGTAATTCTCAAGTGGACAAATGAAGTAATTATAATTACAAAGGTAATAAGTTAAAACAACGGACATGAAAGTAGTACAAATCCATGCTCCAACAAAACCTTCCACTGTCTTTTTTGGGGAAATTGATATTAATTGTGTCTTTCCAAAAGTTATTCCACATATGTATGCAAATATATCATTTGTAATAACCAACCCAACAGGTAATAAGAACCAAATCATTCCATGTAATAGATTATTAATAATACAATGACCTTGGAAGATGACTAATAGTAAAATCATATGTGTAATACATAGCTGAGCAAATTGAAATTTCAAGTAACCTTTTTTCAAAGATGCAACAAACCCAACGAAGCCCAAGACATAAGACAAATATGAAATGAATTTATGGTGGCCTAATAACGTTAAAGCGACCTTTGTTGAGTATCTTGAATCAATTAGGTAGTTAACAGAATAAGTTAATAGAGATTTACCTTCTAAGTAACAAATTGTGGAAATTAAAAGGTACCAGTTCAAATAACCCGTATACTTCAAATCGGCAATATTTTTAGCACTTTGACTGGTAATAGCTATTAATTCTTTGAAAACTAAAACCTGTAACACGATAACAAAAATTATAGTCCAAAAATGGCCAGCACAAATTATGAAGAACATACCAAGAATCATAACGATTGTCCACAATGCTCTCACTAAAAAGGCCTGCTTTTTTCTTTCTTTTTCATTAACCACAATATTTGATTTTGGCTGTTCTTGTTGTTCCTCATTTGAAGATTGAACACTAAGTGTTGCTTCCGTCTTCTCCGTTGATTTAGTCATTGTGCGATCTGGACAAAAAGAATCGATAGAGTTGAGCACGGAATTGACTAAATGATATTTAAACTATTTGATAAACAGCTAGATATATTTACTGAACAAGTTTAATAGAAGCAGTCAAGCATTGATAAGAGAAAATAGGAACAGAAAAATGAAAACACTTCACAGATCAAACGGGCCTGCGAAAAATGGAGTTGAAATGGCTTACGTAAGAGCTAAAAGTGTCGGTCTCTGCTGATGTCATCAAAATTATCACATGCTGTACAGAAACATCTCTACACCAAATAGCTTATTTGTACTTCAGCGTCTATCGACTTCAACGGCTAATCTAAGGTCGACATTTTGAGATCGCACACACACAGGTGAATTTTATAATGTATAAATTATGTCACTTTAACTGATCTTATCATTGTCACTTGTAGTCACCCCCCTCTTTCTAATCACATCAAAATCATAAAGTACTAATCAGCGATGGGTGATATTAGTATAGCAAATAAAAAAGTTATAAAACCAACTTCATCTTCATCCTCCACCATCTCTTCAACTGTAACAAAATATCAAAATCTCGACAAAAGGAAGTTGTTAGAGCAAATAGACGACGATATTCAAGAGCTAAATCTATTGAAGTCGAGGATAAAACAACTGGAAACTGAAAAATTACTTAAAGAAAAACAATTGGAGTTGATAAGTATCAGCAGTCAGAACACTGAAAATGAAGAGAACTGGAAAGATAACTCTAATTCCAAGTCACTGAAAAATATCAATTATCGAAATTATAGACAGTATGAATTGGCCTACGATAGAGTCAAATTGTTCTACAAAGAGCAACATGAAAAGCAAACTGTTGCTTATAATATTCAAGCTAGAATCAATTTCAAGTCCAAAATACGTGATAAGATGACTGTTTGGGATGCTTTGATAAAACTGAATAACTTACTAGATGAGTCCGATCCAGATACAGAATTATCTCAGATTGATCACGCACTACAAACTGCTCAAGCTATACGAAATGATAACAAACCTCGTTGGTTTCAATTGGTTGGATTGATCCATGATTTGGGCAAATTGTTGTACTTCTATGACTCTAAAGGTCAGTGGGATGTTGTTGGTGATACTTTCCCTGTTGGTTGTAAATACTCTAAGAAAATCATATATCATGAGTTCTTCAAATTGAATCCAGATTTCAAGAATCCTCTATACAATAATAAATATGGTTTATACTCTCCTAACTGTGGATTGGATAATGTGATGTTGAGTTGGGGGCATGATGAATATATGTATCATTTAGCTAAGGAACAGAGCACCCTACCAGTGGAAGCACTAGCAATGATACGATACCACTCTTTTTATCCATGGCATCAAGAGAATTCGTACAAATACTTAATGAATGAGCATGATTTGAGTATGTTAGAAGCTGTTAAGGCTTTCAATCCTTATGATTTATATTCTAAAACTGATGTCAAATATGACATCAGTGAACTAAAAGGCTATTATTTGGATTTGATTGATGAGTTCTTTCCACAGAAGATTGTGGAATTCTAACTTGAGGTATACAGGGAACGGGGATATTTTATAGAGTAATTATAGTTAAATGGGATTTTATATACTTACATTTTACGAGGACCAATCAATCTTGATGTTTTAATTTCCAGTCGAGTACTTTAAACAATAAATTGTATCATATCTATTAAGTATTTATAATCCCGAATCTAGGTAGATATACCAGGGATATACAAATAGTTATACATGTCAAAAAAAAAATCAAAAAAAGTAGTACGTATGAAAACAAAGTTTTAAGAAAACGGGGAAAAGACCGAAATATAATATAGTAGGAAAGGCAATTTGTAAGCAGTTAAAAATACAGGTAATAATAATAATAATAATAGCAATAGTAGTAGTAACATTAACAATTATGTTGTTGTCAATGCTTTTGAGAAACGAACAATCAAGGTAAGATATCAATCACACCAAAAGATTGTTCGATACCGTACTGACCAGGATCCTTCCAGTAATCATTGAAAGTGGACAATAATGTGATCCCACTACCAACGGACTCTAAGATGGATTTCACTGCAATAAGTTGGTTTTCGGCACTTGGAATATTATCACCATTTTGGACACCTGCACTTGGATAACCGGTTTCAACAACCTTAATATCTTTATTAGGACAATAACCTTGGGTTAATTTCAATTGGCCAGCAACAAATTCACCAGAGGTTTCAGCTGATGAATAAGTATCAAAGTAAGAATGAGAATTTATGCCAACAAAGTCGATTTCTGAGTCGTTACATAATTCAGGATATTCTTGGAAAATAACAGGAGGTTCAGCAGTTGTAACTTGACCATTATAACCAGCAGAACGTAATTGCGCTTTCACTTGAGCAATCTTTCCAACTAAGTCGGAGACCGAACAGAAGCCCGAAATAATGGCTTCATTTCCAATTGTGATGAAACTAAATAAATCCCATGAAAATCCATTGGAGTTTCCTGAAGCGGCGCTAATGAAAGCTGAAACTGCCTCATCAATGGAATCAGCACCTGAGGAACTAATCCAGAAACCTTGGTTCACTTTCAATCCTAGATCTTGACTGATCGGCAAGACAGTAGTCAAATAATTGCAGTCATTTCCATAAATTCTGATTTCACCAATATTCTTGGATTTGATCAATTGTAGATCAGATTTAACGGTGTCGTAGTCTTTGCAGGATCCAGAATCTTGATATGGAGAGTAAACAATAGCTGATGGTGCAGAATTGATGCCAGAACCTGAACTAGATGATGCTTCAGTTGTTGTGGCCTGTGCAGTAGTTGAGGTAGTACTAGTGGTACTTGTTTTCTCTTCTGGAGTTGCTGTGGTGGTTGCTTTGGTTGTTGCTTTGGTTGTTGCTTTGGTTGTTGTGGCCTTTGTTTGAGCTGGTTGGGTGGTAGCTGCATTTCCAACAACAGGCTTTGTTTGAGTCAAGCCTGCTAAACCAGTTAAAGTTGTGGTGTTGCCATCATCATTGTTATCATTGCTACCACTAGTGGAGGAATCCGCTGTTGAAGTTGAAGTTTGGGCGACAGTTGTTGAAGTTGGGGTTTGAGCATCAGTAGATGTGGTTTCATCATCAGCAACAACACCAGCACCAACTAAAGCAGTTGAAATGGTGACAGTTTTATTGGTATCATCTGGTGAGTTTGTAGTTTCATTTGGCGTAGCTGGAGCTTGAGTTGTGGTGGCTTCGGTAGTTGGAGTGGTAACAGCTGGAGCTTGAGTAGTTGTAGCTTCCGTAGTTGGAGCAGCGGTAGTTGGAGTAGTAACAGCTGGGGCTGGAGCAGTTGTATCGTTAACAATCTTAGTAGTTGTAGGATTGACAGCAGTAGCATCTTCACCAGTTGCAATGGTGGTCAATGTGTTAGTATATGTAACACCATTTGAGATCAATATTTCAACAATTGGGATAGTTGAAACAACGGTATGGTAATCAGTTTGTGTAGTTGTAACTGCATCAGCTGTATGAACTCTAGTTATAACCTTAGGGTCAGCTAAAGGAAGAGGTAGTGCGTTGGTTAAAGCATTTAATAATGATAAATAGACAAGTAATGAAGTTGGAGTGAATTGCATTTTGTCAAGTGTCTAGTATAATTATGTCAATAAGTATGAGTGTGAGCAAGCAAAAAATAGAACTTATATTTAAAGAATGACTAAAAGTTAGATTTTGTTCAAGAGAGTGAAAATAGTTGGAATTTGTTTAAATGAATGAATTGATAATACAAGAATATGTAAAATAAAAAATGGTTAGTTTTTTATGTTGATACTTTCCTATATTTCTTTAGTTGGTTATTTGCTCTTTAATAAATAAATGAATGAAGGTTAGTGGTATTTTATTAAATGAATGACGCACACGTTTGTACCTTTCGATTAGCTAGTTGATTATAACAGTAAGTAAGAATAAGTTGGTTTCTTTGCTTCGTGAATACCAAAAGGAAAAGAAGAACGAAAGTTTCAATATAAATTAATGATACATATTTCATAAGAGGAAAAGCTGTTCAGTTTTATATGAACCCATGATAGCAATTATAAAGGACTCGATACTAGTTTTTCTGTCTTGGTGACGTTGAAGCTAGTACCTTAATTATGCAGTTTCGAGTAAACATTTTGCTCTAATACACAATGATTGAGACTAAAACATTGAATTAAATTGAACTAGTAACCTTAAATGGCATGTAACCTATAACTAGCCACCTTTTAGCCAAAGAAATACCAAATGTTTTCCTTCTAGTGGTACAGACTAGCTAACAAAGTTAGCCAGGATCTAGGCATGGACAAGAAAATAAATCTATCTTGCAGAATTGCAGATCTCAGATCTGACTTAGTCTTTACTTTTAGATCTAAATTACTAACAAACGCTCAATGCGGAAATGGCTGAGAAGCTATAAATAAGCCGCACGCTTTCTTTGGTGAGATTTCTGAGAAGGCGAGTGGAAGTGGTTTCCGGATTAGGTTTTGGGCTGGGTTTACTGGGTTGCTTGAAGAAGTAATATGGAGTTTGTTTATCTGGCGAGAATGACTATTGTGACCTCATATATATATGACGTTTGTATTTCCTGAACCAAAACTACTTGTTTCCATCTCTCATATGGTAAGCACCTGAGAAAGAGCATGTAGTATGTGGTTTAGGGAACTTGTGTGAACTGTGCACGCCTTATCGAAATGGCATGAGTTATACGGTGTACAGATGTTTGTGGTGATTAAAATTAACTAAACTACTCGGCGTCTAAGTTTAAATTTTTGACGATTGATTGGATTCTTTAACAATAATTGTACTTATTTAGTATTGTAGATGAGAGAGAACCCACCCAGATTAACAAAATCTGCACTCTCAAGATGTCAGTAGATTTTGTTTAAAGAAGCGTTTATCTTCTTTACTTAGTATTTGAATAGTGTACTACTGGAATATCCCTTTTTTTTCAAAACAGATTCAAATTATTGATTTGAACATCCATCATGTCTAGACAAAATTCGGCAATGAATCAACTAAAGAATCAAGGTCCAATTTCAAAAGACAATACACGTCCACCAATTCTGCTTCAATATCAAGACCCAGTACCTATCAATGAATCTATCAATTTCTCACCGAATCGTGAAACACCGGAACAGCTACCGTCGCCTAGCCCTATGATTGAAATAGAAGAAGAGGAGGAGGAGGATGATGATGATGATATATTGGTTGAAGATCCACTAGGATCAATTCTACCCATTATCGTTTACAGTTTTATTATTGCAACTGGCGGTTTAATTTTTGGATATGATATTGGGTCATTGGGAGGATTGATTGATATGCCAGCATTTCAATCCACCTTTGGTGATAATTTAGTCATAGTAGCCCCTGATTTTACTTTAACACCAACATTTCATAGTTTGACCAAAGGTATCCTGATTAGTGTTTCATCAATAGGTGGTTTTCTAGGTGGTTTGGTTTCAATAGGTTATATACCTAGATTTGGATTACGAGCAACCATATTTACAGCTGGAGCTGTTTACTTAGCCGGGAATATTATTTCATTATTATCTGTTCATTGGTATGAGATTGCTATTGGAAGAGTTTTCAACGGTTTTGCTAATGGTGTCATTTGCGTTGCTTGCCCAATGTTCATTAGTGATTTGAGTCCCGTTAAAGTCAGAGGTGGTATGGTTTCTATTCAACAGTTAATGACAACAATTGGAATTTTTGGTGGTGCTATTACTTTATGTGTTTGTAAAGTTATGATAGCGGACACCAATGCATTACAATATCAGTATCCTTTAATTCAAGGTATTGCATTCTGCGTGATTTCGTGTGTTTTGATTTGGTTTGTTCCAGAATCTCCTTATTGGTATTTAACTAATCCACAATGTTTTTCCATTGAAAAATCAAGAAATTCTATTGCAAGAGCTAGATCATTAGCGAATAATGATATTGCAGTGTTAAGAATTGTGTCTGTTATGTTTGATAAACAAAGGGGTCCAGAATTAGAACAGGATAATGGAATTGAACAAAATGAAGATGGGTTACGGGCTAAATCCCTTAGAAAAGGCCAACCAAAATATCTGAAAAGAACATTAACAGGTATTGGTATATTATGTTTCCAACAACTAACAGGTATTAATTACTTTTTTTTCTTTGGGACAACCATATTTGCATCGGTTGGTTTAACAAATCCGTATTATGTTCCAATCTTTTTTGGTATTGTTAATCTAATCTTTTCAATATTATCATTATTTTTGATTGAACAAATCAACAGAACTACAATATTAATGTGTGGATCTGCATTTATGACCATTTTTATGACCATTTTCAGTACCGCCGGTTTGATGTCAAATGATGGAACAGTCAAAATGGCTGGTTATATAATGGTAATATCATCATGTGCATTTATTGGTACATTTGCCATAACATGGGGCCCATTAAGTAACGTTGTTGTTTCTGAATTATATCCACCTTCTATCAAAGTTAAAGCAATGTCAATATGTGGATGTAGTAGCTGGTTAGCTACATTCATAATGACATTAATTACACCAGTATTAGCAGATTATTTAAGTTTTGGACTAGGTTTTATATTTGTTGCATTCACGGTTCTTGGATTAGTATTTGTTATTTTTTTCGTTCCTGAAACTAAAAATGTTCCATCACATGTTTTAGATCAAAAATATTTAGAAGGTAACTATAGATGCGTTGAATTTCATAAAAAGAGATGAGAAGAGTTCCTAGAAGCGGTTGCTAATTAAATTGCAGAGTTTGAGAGGATGATTTCTGGTGCTTGTGTTTTTAATAGTTTCACTATTAGTGGTTAGCTTTGGTATCATTTTAGATACAATGCTAACAATGATAAATAGTCTGAAGTATACTGAATCAGCATATTTATTTCGTGTTGTGTTTGAACGGGCCAATAAAATATTCAAGGGGAAGCTGAAAAGGGAAATGATTTGTTTCAGACGCCGCAGGATTGGGTATGTACAAACTAAGAACTCTCAAACACTTTAGCTAACCGGTCTGTACTATGTAGTATTTTCAATGTTCAAGCTTACATTAAACGTTTATTGTCTAACATTTGTTTATTATTCTGTGTTTGAGGTCACTAATCTAGCTTTTTGCTCAATTCATTATTAAGATATATATTTTATTATGTTATGAGATCTGTAATATGATAGTTAAATATATTGTAATTAGCTAAGATAAGTAGTTGTTATAGTTAGTGGTTATATTGAGTAATGTAAACGAAGGGTTCCAAGTATCGTAGATACAGTTAGCTTCGAATGTACTATGAATATAAACTGACTACACAAGAGTATAAACGTGTAAGAAGAAACAAGAGAAAAGAGAGAGAGGATAATTGTGAGTGGGAGATCACCATTATTTGTACTAGAAAATTTAAGAGAGAAGATAAGAAGGATGAAATACAAGTGAACAAAAATAGGACAGATAAAAAGGAATACTAAATAGAAAAAGGGTTGATTATTTAAGGTATTATATAAGAACTGAGGTTCCTATATTACAAGATCCTTAAAGTAGTTCTATAGTATTTAGGGAAGTATCAAAACTACGAAAAGTAGCTACGTCATCTGACACTTCCCCTTCCAATTTCTCTCCTGATTCCACTTTCAATTCGCTTTCCAATTCATCATCTAATTCATCATCTAATTCATCATTTAATTCGTCATCTAATTCATCATCTAATTCGTCATCAAATTCATCATCTAATTCGTCATCAAATTCATCATCTAATTCATCATCAAATTCGTCATCTGATTTATCTACCAATGCAGCTCCAAATTCTCGTAGTCTAGTGGACTGTCTACTTATAGGAAGTAGGTGATGGTCATCGTCAGAGCTAGCAAAGTAGGACCTGATTAAAACTTCCATTTCCACAGAATCACCTGTAAGTGTATGTCTTCTTAAGCCTAGTAAATTCCTAGCCACATTGAAGGAACTTTCTAATGCAGAATTGGAAATTGAAATTTTCTTCTCTATAATCCCACGCAATTTGAGAAGCGATGGAAAGCTTTGAATGGAAGAACTTTTGAAAACCGACACCCTTTGAATCCAATCAGCCAACTCCAAAGAAACATTGGCTTGGAAGTTCAACGAAGAAGCTGCAGAACGTTCAACAACTGTTTCGTATAAATCCTTATTTTCTTCACTCTCTATAGGGATCTCACTAAAGAGCGAAGATGAGTGAACTAGACAGCTGTGCATATTGATCAATTTACCATTCAAGTCCTTGAGTCCTCTGATTTGATGATACAATGGAGAAAAACATTCAGCTGAAATAATGTAGAATAAGGCAAAAGGATCGTCTAGTAACAGCTTAAAATACTTATGGAAGGTGCCAAATGATGCAAGACATGCCTTCAGCATGTTCTGAGATGATGCTTCAACCATATGTATAACGTCTTTAGGGATATCTCTCACATCGTAAGCATATGTTGCAATAACCGTTTCAGCATACTCCACAAATGCCAGATCTTCATCATGGAACTTTCTTTCTAGATAGTTTGTAGCAATAGCAAGGAATATTTGACTGAGCAAAAAGTATGTAGAAGTCATAAAGGCTATGTTGTTGTTGCTTTCAGCTTGAAGATCAAGTATTATTGACTCAAAACCTTTCAATAAATCTCCGTTAGACGTTAGCAATGCTATTTCGTCATCAGACAAGTCAAGATGTGAAAAGAGTTGTCCATATTTATGTTCTTTCTCTGTGTCTGCCTCTAGTTCATGCAAAGCTTGTTGTATCTTGCCAATATTGGAGCCAAAGTAGCTGATCATTGACAACCGGCCTAGCCATCTTGTTGGATTTGGGTCCGGTGGCAATGAACCGACAACTTCTTTGATTAGTCTCCTGTACGCTCCATTGCTGTTAATCTTTCCAGTAGCTTGTTTGAGTTTGTCATATAGTTTGAGATCATCTGAAATATCTATCAATCTTCTTTTCTTTGTTCCTTGCACCTGTGCTCTGTCACGACTGAGAAAGTTATTCATAATTTCAGCAAAAACGAGATTAATGCTATGGGATGAACACCTGATGTGATCTGCCCTATTTAAGAGTATTCGTGAATTGACCATCCCAACAGCTGCTATATTAGTGCAATGGTTATCTGAGACAAAAGCAAGTACCTTCTTTTCAATATTGTAATACTTTATGACATTTTCCAACTCTTCTGCTAAAACATCTGCGCTTTCATTCTCATGAAGTCTTGCAAATTGTAGAAATACATGGACCATTTCTGACTTTGTACTATTTCCAGTCCCTGGTGTGGGATAATATGCCATAATACCAAGATGATGATATGAACTGGCTAATTTATAAACATCGAAATGCAAAACGACAAACGGGACATTTGCCAAAATGCCTTGGAGACGTCTTTGAACTCCGGTACCAATCCTGTTAATGAACTTTTTCAATGTCTTCACACTCTTACATTGCGATTTTGGAAGTAATTTTCGAAAAGCTTGGAGGTTTGTATTTGAATAAGGCAAGAAAGTGTTAAACAAAAGTTTAAGTAAAGATTTTGTGTCTGCATTGAATGCATTCAAGAACTTGAACTCAGATGGAATTTTTTTGACAAAAGAGGTTAGATTTGACTGCATGGAGAGTGTGCCAGTGTTCTTACTGAAAACGTCAGAACTATTTTGGTGCCTCTTGTTTGAGGTGAAATTTTCGCTTATTGTGCCAGTGTTCTTACTGAAAACGTCAGAACTATTTTGGTGCCTCTTGTTTGAGGTGAAATTTTCGCTTATTGTGCCAGTGTTCATACTGAAAACGTCAAAACTATTTTTGTGCTTCTTGTTTGAGGTGAAATGTTTGCTTATATTAGGCAGTTTAGTATCAAAGTCCCACGATCGATTGCATAGATTATGATTACAGCGAATTCTCAAAGCTGTATCATCTATACGAACCCAATTATTTTTCAACAATCTTGAATTGTTAAGATTATGGTGTTGTGTTGAGCTGGAAGAGTCAATATTCATTGTAATAGATGAAGAAGTGGGATTGTTGCAATGTTGAACAAGTTGTTGAAGACTGAATGATTTAACAGAAGACTGATTAAACTTTAAACCATAATATGCCTCTCATTTTATTAATCTTTCATTTCAGATTCAATAAGATGATAGTAAGAATAAGACACGAACATATGTTAAAACTAAGAAGGAAAGGTCGGTGTTTAGCTGAGAGAATACACGTACATTGTAGAAACGCGTTTGTAATTATGCATATAGATAATTCTGATCCACTAACATTAAGTGCTTACATAAACAGATAGGTCGATCGACTAAATTACTGGCACAGGTCGGTTCGATCGAACTTCGCGCAATTTACCCAAAAAATACCCTTACCGAACTCTGCTATGTAGTATGTTACTATGTACTATATGCTACATTCAATCAACATATACTATTCTATTCACATAGTACGGCTTTTAGTAAATATATCTTACTATTAGTAGTAGATTATGAGTGAAATGAACGTTATTGATGTCTGTTTTTCATTTGCACTACAGGTTATATTGATTTAATGAGTTTACGAAAAAAGGAAAGCCTGAATGAGATATACTACGTTCCAAGGGATGGTGACTGATTGAAGACGACATAAAAAAAGGATACTAATGATGGGAGGGTAGACGGTAAATGGTGTGATGAGATGAAATGTGACGTTGTGGTGATACTTTCTTTGAAGCATAAGATGGTTCTGAATAAGTTGTAAATTCTAATATATCTCTTAGATGAATCATCCATCCAATCACAATTTGCATTTATTCTTTAATGATATTTATCTGTTCTCCTCTTTTGTCTATCATTTATTCGGTAAATCATTCAATCAATCCATTGTTCTTCCCTTGTCTCATTTCTGTCTTTCCATTTTGATTCATTTAAAATAGTTGTTTCCAAATTCAAAAGTAGATTTAAATCTTTCAAAAATAATATATAACATACATAAATAAACGATAAATCCAATGAATTATAATTATTTGATTAAATCTTAGTCTTGGTCTTAGTTTTAGTCTTATTATATCAAAAATTGCATTAATAATATATTAGAAGTTTTCTTAACGTGAAGTAGCGTGAACTTTTTGGAAAGAACCTTTAGCTTGTTGTTTAGACACTTTAGCACCTGCACCAGAAGCAACTTGTTTAGCTTTTTCAATCTTCTTCTTTTCCTTTTCAGCCTTCTTCTTAGCTTTATCTTTAGCTGTTGCTTCTTCTCTGGTTGCCTTTTTTTGTTCTGGTTTCAATGAACGTCTTTCTTTAATTAAATCTAAAGAAGCACCAACAATAGCTCTTTGATGTTTAACAGCTTTTCTGGATCTCTTCTTTGAAACTTCTTCAGTAATACCTTTCTTGTGATGTCTTCTGAATAGAACGGTCCATGCAATTCTTCTTGGGTTCTTTCTTTGATGGAATAATGAAGCAGATTTGGAGTTTTGGAATCTGAAAACTTTAGAGTCTCCTCTAACGAATAAAGTACCTCTACCTGGGTAGATCTTGGAACCTGAGAATGAATCAACTTCAACCTTCATTGTATGTTTGATTATTGGATTAATTAACTGTTGTCTGATTAAATGAAAACTCTAAGATTATATTTAATTTCAAAGCATGTGTTTCAATATACAAAGGTTAGAATTTACATATATTGATTGATGGATTGAATGATTGAATTGGTTGTTTGGAGGGAAAGGAATGGAATGGGAATGAATCCGAGTGTCGAACCAAGTACAAGAGAGCCACCGGGGAAGTGCCCCCAGAGACCCCGTACAAAAAAGTACCGGGAAACACCTCAAACCGCCTGCTGACTCTGAAAATTTTCCATCGACTACTGGATCGGGACAGGTGTGACTGCGAAAATCATAATTTTACTTAGCTCCACCCCGCCTCACACCACTGCGTAGGAACTTTGAATTGAAACCTGTTTATAATAATTTTATAAATTAATTCAATCACTTTAACTATATAGCTCTTTTATCTAATAATCCTTTTATAGAAAGATCATCAATTTCCAACAAGACCGGAGTGAATATACGTTATTTAACTAATTGAAAATACACAGAGATGGTCAGTATATTTTGTTTATGGATTTAAGCTTGTGGTTGTCCCTTGAAAAGATGCTTGAATTTATATTATATCAAGATGAGTCAGTTCATTTGGAAGAGTGTTGTTTAATATAGTAACCGAGCTGTGAGTTTGGACACTACAAATTCAGGACTTTATTCACTTGATCATCACGTATTTCAAAGCATTCTTTACTCAAATATGGGTATCAACTACTAAAGCAAAACGTAATCAAATCATTCATGATTTTATATGAGTTTTCTAAAATACTAACTGACAAATTGTAATTATTTCTTCAATTACCATGATCGTTTAGGCACCAAAATCTAAGAAGTCTTCCGACAACATGAACGCTAAGTTAGCCTTAGCTATCAAATCCGGTAAATATACCTTGGGTTACAAATCCGTTATCAAGTCTTTAAGACAAGGTAAGGCAAAGTTGATCATCGTTGCTGGTAACACTCCAGTTTTGAGAAAATCAGAATTGGAATATTACGCTATGTTATCTAAGACTAGTATCTACTACTTCCAAGGTGGTAACAATGAATTAGGTACCTCATGTGGTAAATTATTCAGAGTTGGTACTTTAGCCATCTTAGATGCTGGTGATTCTGATATCTTATCAGCAGTTCAAAATTAAATGTTTTTAACTTGTATATAGTGGAGCTAAGTAATTAGTTTAATAATATAAGTCTTTTTAATTTATTTACGTTGATCCCCGTACTACTTACTTACTTACTCTATGGTTGTTCTATTTTATTCTATACTACAACAGTCACATCTGTCATACAGTTACACCACTCTCTCTCTCTTTCCCTATAAGACTTCCCAATTGGGAAGAACTCCCTGCACCAGGTTCACATTCTGAAGTCCGTCAAGTCCAGCGGTTTTACCGACACATTTTCCTAAATTGACAGGTCTTCTTTCCCTTTCAACTCCAGATTTTCCAAAATCTCAAAATCACAAAATTTCCAAAAAAGATCATCAATTTGTCTGAATCTTCTCCAGATTTACATTCTTCGGTGAATACTGACCTCCGACCACTTGTCCTTTCCTTTCTTTCTTTCTTTCTTTATATTTTTGATTTGTTCTTTCATACCATTCTGTTGTAGTATATAATGTCCGTACTATCTATTTGAATATTGCGTCACAGGTATACATTAATCCCGTATACATCTACTTAATTAAACTATCTTAATCCCTACCCCACTCCCAACCCCACCTACTCATACCATGTCCGAAAAATCATCAACAAAGCCCGTTGTTGAAGAAAAGGAAAAACTTCCAACTTTTGATATTTATATCAGAATGAATGAAGATGATGAAAAGGATTATTGTTTTTTAGTTAATTCAGAGCAAACGTTTGGTGAGTTAATTCAAATTTTCAAAACCTTACCATTGAATATGACTCCAAATATGTTTTATGAAAGAGTTCCTAAATCTTTCCAAATTTCAACTAGTCCTGGTTACTTAACAAAATCAGGTGGTTTATTATTTGATCCTACTGCAACTGACAAAAAATATTTGAAAAAAGTGGCAAATTCGGATATTATTTCTACTAAGGTTTGGCCAGGCTCTTTAATTGTCCCAATTTTTGAAGAAAGAACATTTTTCAAATATTCTGTTATAGCTTTCCTTTTAACTTGGTTATATACTGATTTGCCAGATTTTATATCTCCAACACCAGGTATCTGTTTAACTAATTGGATTGTCAAACTATTATGTCACGTTTTAGAGAATTACCTCGGTAAAGCTAAAATAGCTCGTGATATTTACGATGATATGTTTGATGAAACTGGGAAAGTTGGACAATTAGTCTTTTTTGCCTTTCATTTAATGAAAGTGGCTGTCATTTGGATAGCAATTTATATTGGTATGGCAAATCCTTATTCATTTAAAGGTGAAAAACCTCCTCAAATCGAAAGGGAAGACTTGGTTAAAATTGGTTGGACAGGTGCTAAAAAAGGACAACCTCTTTCATACAAACAATATTACAGAGAATCAAGAATTAAAGAAGCTGGAGGTATTTTGAAAGCTCATCAATCTGGTTTATTAAATGATATTAAATTATTGGGGGTTGAATTAGGTGAAGGCGAAGGATTCAATACTCCTTTACAATTGAATAAATTCACATCATTAGATGAATTAAAAAAACAGAAAAAATTCACTTTAACTTTTGAGTATTTACATGCTCAAGAATCATTCTTCCATAAATTGAATGAGTCTCTAGATGATCATGAATTCAATTTAAGATATAAGGACTTGAGAACTTATGGTCCTTTGGTTCCTGCTAAAGAAGTTGAAGAAATTATTGAGGCTAGATTATTATTAGGTGATGGTGATATCAAAGAAGAATAATTATTTTTTTTATACTCGATTTGATATTTGATTTAATTTTTTTGATGTATAATGCATTAACATATATAAATCCATGCATACATTCATACTTAAAAACCTATGTTTTGTCTTAGCCTTTTTCCTTTTCCTTTTCCTTTTCTTTATCTATGCTTTGGTGTTGCTTTATGTTCTTTCTGATGTGTTATATTCTTTCATTTTATTGCTCTTGATGTGCTGTTTTTACTTTTCTTCTGTCGCTGGTGACTTCACCTTTACCTTAATGCTAATTTGAATATAAAAAGTAAAAAAATCTAAAAGTTACCAACATAAAATTGACGTATTTTTACGAGTTTCCACATTTTCTCTCAATCACATGTGGTTATCTGATCGTCTTGAAGCATAAATGTTATTCATATTAACAAATACTAATACTTAGGATATACCTACAATCTGATCTAAAAATAAGGTAATAACAATCGAGGAAGTTATTGAATTATATCAGCAAAGAGAATAAATAGTACAGGGAAAACATATATATTCGATGATATGTACATACAAAGACCAAACCTAATCAAGCATAATATCATCATAAAATTCATTATTTTCATCATTCATCCCCCTCTTAACACTCTTGAAAAAATCCATATTCAATGCATCATCGGCACTAATCCTTTCATGATGATTCAATTTCAAACACATCTCTAATAGCTCTAATACTTCTTTATATTGCTGACCAAGTTTGGTATCCGCTGGTTTTCCCTTCCTATCTAATGCAAATAAAATCTCCCACGCTGGTGAATCTTCAGCTAGCGTGTCTCCTTCTTTAGCTTCTAGTATTATGGAGGAATAGATTAATCCTCCCAATGATCGAGCAACTTCTAATTTAGGTAAATTTGAATCTAATCCCAATCCATGTAATTGTGAAACTTTCCTCATTTCGGAGACTCCAAAAATGCTTGTTATCTCAATTAATGCATCTGTATCGTCGTTAGAGTTGAAAAATGGGAATCTTCTACTTAACAAATTCAATAATATCACACCTGTTGACCAAATATCAACTTTGACTGTCTGATTTGGACATTTCAATAATACTTCAGGGGCTCTAAAACCTCTTGTGCCTGCTCTATTGGCACGCCTACCTGATCTTTTATCATCTTTCAAGTATCCTTTAATTGGAACAGTATTAGCTGGTGCTATCTCATCTGAACTGAAACCTCCTTGAAGGCATGGGCAGGTGTTGTTATCTGGTTCGTTCTCCTTTTCAGCCAAACCGAAATCAACTAGCACTCCCTTCTTTGTAAAGGGATTATAAAGAAAATTATTTGGCTTTATATCTCTATGAATGATTTTTTTCTCGTGAACAAAACTCAATGCTGTGAACAATTCATGCATATATATTTTTATACCTGATAATGGTAAATCTCTATAAAAATCTCTAAAATCCGAATGTTTGTAAAATGGTAAAACTGCAATGACTTGATCTTCGTGTCTTAATGCATCAATTAGTGGCGCAACATTAGGACATCCAACTAATGAATGTAGTAACTGTAATTCATTATAAATTCTTGATGGTGAAGATGTAACATAAATTCTTTTCAGTGCAACCATTGGAAAATTTGTGATTGAATCATATTTTGTTTTCTGTTTTTGCCTTTTGGGATATTTAACAGGTGGTGAACCCCATGTGGTATATCCGGAATTGGTCTTAGATAAATTTTGTAAATCATATGCTTTATAAACCGTTGAAAATGTTCCCTCTCCAATTTTATTCAATAGTTTATATTTGATTGATAATCCAGGGAATGATTTGATTAATGATTTCATCTCTCCTCTAACTTCATCAGAAGAATGGGGGGATGATATCAAGTCTTCTGGTTCTCTTTGTTTGGTCTTTGGTATTTCTTGAACAACCCCACTGGTATCCATTTGGCCTTGATCTTGAGTTTCCTCACTTAGTTCGTCTTCCTGTATTTGATTACTAATCTCTTGTTTGGTAGAGTCAGATTTTGTCACTTCCACTTCCACCTTCAAAGTCGTATCAACCCTTTGGATCTCTTGAGACTTTCCAGTTTCATGAACCCGTTGAACCTGTTGTACTTCTGGGAACTGTTGTTGTGTTTCTTCATCTGAAGATGGATCAACGGAATTCACTGAATCCTGTAGACCTTCAACTTGTTCCAGTTTAGTAAATGCTGTGTTGCTTTCTTCGTCAAACTTAATATCTTCTATTCCTCCATCGTCAGCTTCCGAAGTTATTGTGACATATTGATCGGAGTTATGAACTAGTTCATTTTGAAGAATATCTTTTTCACCAGGAACAACATCCTTTTTCTTATGGTATCTAACATCAACTTCAACAACAGCATCCTCTTCAACATCAACTTCAACAACAGCGTCCTCGTAACCCTCTTCATTCTCATCCGCATCCATATCCACATCCACAACTTCATCCACAACTTCATCCACATCCACGTCCACGTCCACGTCCTCATCCACATCCAGGTCCTCGTCCTCGTCCTCGTCCACATCAATGTCCTCATATACATCCACATCCTCATCCACATTCTCGCATTCATGCTCTGTTCGATAAACTTGTATCATATCATTTTTCTCTTCTTTTACGTTTTTCGAATGCTGATTTTGACTTAATTGCTGTCGACTATCGATCCTATTTTTGTTGTTCAGAATTGTAACTAAATCCTCCGCATCGGAATCGTTCTGAGAGTCGCTTACTTCACCTGAGACGGGTTTTTCTTGAATTTCTTGATCTCTTTCCACATTCACTTCCACTTTCACTTCCCGCTTTTCGTTTTTTTCTCGCTCGTCTTGTTCAGCTTGCATCTGAAGCTCATTTTCGTTATCTGTAAATGACTGATCTTCGTCGGCGGTTTCCTCTGGATCTGTTTCGTCATGATCATGAGGTGACTGGGATACCTTCGATGCAAGATGTCCACCAGCATTCTTTGTAATAATACTCGATAACTTCTTCATGAGAGCCTGCTCTTTTTCCACTTCATCAGACGTCAGTGTAACTGGCTTTTCAATCTTCTTAATGGGTATAGCTGTCGGTGCCAATTTCTTTGTCACGTTTGAAGATTTGCTTGAATACGTTGATGGGATTGGTATTGGTGTTGGTTTTTCACAAGGGGAAGAATATTGGCCTACTGGTCTGTGTTTGCGAAACGGAGTAACTAACTTACGCTCTGAGAGTGATTGTCTGCGTTTTCTTCCTCTTTTTCCCCGCTTTTGTGATAGATCTGGGGATAAGAAATTAGTTATATGGTCATTTCTCTCTTCAAGTATTTTCCTCTCTTTACCGGGTGCAATATGAGAGGGTACATGAAGTACTAATCTCTTTGTAGATTCTATATTATTTGGTGGATCAAAAACTGAAACTGGTGTCCGAATCTTCTGAAGTGGATCTGATCCTCTTGACATAACGATATATATTCAAATACTTGGGTCTTGTTACTTCCTTTATGTTGTTCAAACTCAGAAGGAGAATCTTAATCGATAAACTCGTAGTTTTAAAGCCCACTACCCAAGCAAACAAGTCAATCACGTCACTTGTATAAAGGAGGTTATCTTCTAAAATACATATAAACAACGTTCAAGTATTTCTGAACCTCCTAAATTCATTCATCGAGAAAGCATGGTACAAACCTAAACCCAGATGTCCCAAGCTGGTTAGTTAGGGTCAAAAAGCCAAACAAACACCATTTCCCAAAACACGAATCTCTGCACGGTTTCTATAAAATATTTATGCCCAACCGCCGTTAACGTGACTGAACCCTGCCACGCTTAAATTCTGAAACTCACGCGTGCTCGTCCGTGTGCACTCAAGCCTCAAGGGCTGCCACGCGAGAAATCGCGCCCAATGCCTACAAATAAGGAAGTTTCAAATAGTGTGGTTCGAAGTTAATTTTGTCTATTGATCAAGCAACATAGATGGGATGCTATTACGATTTTATCCCTAATAAAAATCAACAGTAAGTATCTTATGCTACGATTTAGCAACCGAAACAAAACAAACAAAACATAAAAAGTGGACCAAAATGACGTATTGAATATTATTACTTAGTTTCCCCAAAAAAAATAAAATCTATAATTTTTTTCTACATCAATTTCAAAAAAAAATCAAATTGCTCTTGGCGAGATTCGAACACGCGATCTTCAGATTATGAGACTGACGCCTTAACCAGCTGGGCCACAAAAGCATATTTTACTTTAAAATCTTTTATTTCCTTCCTCAAAATACATTTTGTAACACATCCTTGCACCAAAAGAAATGCACCACCACACACCACTAGTACTTTGAATGTTTTTTTTGTATTATTCAATATTTACTGTCTGCTATTTAGCTTCTATATCTAATATCTAGTGTCGAAGATTCAGGGATGAGATTATAACGGCATCCTTTATATCCCTACCGTCAGTGGTTGATCTAGCATTGATTATGTTGTTAGATCACTGTTAGCTCAGTCTTGTATATTCCTTTTCGCTTGTAACTTACAATATGGCGTGATCTTCTGATCCTAGAACTATTGATAGTTATTCTTATGAAGTCAGTAACTGTTGGCAATTAGTTTATCATTAAGAAAGGTGATAAAAAACCAGTTCGTCATTCACTGGTAGTGTTGAGTTTCAAACAATATCTGTAGGAGTGCCATGTTGGATATTTGATAGATATCTAACTCAGGGTTTGGTCTTTAACTGTTAAAGTATGTTTCCTATTAAAACTTATATAAATGAATATATAATAAAACTTCGGTATAAATCTATAGAGTCACCTCTTAGGGGCCCTTCGGAGTTTTGACCGCCAACAATGTAAAACCTTCTACAGTTCGTTACGGACTGAAACTCCTTCTAGATCTTTATGTCGTGTTTGTCCGCCTCTTCTTTCTCCCTCTCTCTTAACATCTTCTTTGTCTCGTTTTTTAACAATCATCTACTACTACGGCTATGTTTATAAGTCAATGGCCGATGACTCAATGAGTCAAACATTGAACGAGGCGTCGAAGCAGCAAAAGGGTAACAAATTCTGTATTCAGCATGTGACCCCTATTTAATTGTGGTGAAATTTAATCTGATGTAATCATCTTGTACGACTACCTCTGTAGAGGCTTAACTCTGTATCCTTACTAATCTATTATTTTGATATTTTATTTAACGAACTAAGAAGTCTTATACTTTCTTTATAGAGTCTCCGACCAGCAAGAGCGCGTAAGTATGTAACAGTCACAATCCAACGTATGTTCTGGCACGCTAAGAATACAACAAATTATCACAGCACGTTTTTGATTGAATGAAATTGAGATAATTGAATCGGGTCAGTCTTTCGAAGCATATTGACACCTTCTAAAGTAGTATGAGATCCATGTACAAAGAGAATTATCAAACGTGCGAAGGAGAAACACATAAATAAGTTTATCCCGAACATCATGCAGAGTCAATGAAACATAGTAACTATTTCATAACGTTACTCTTCAACAACAGCTTCATTAGAATGAACAGCTGATTTTTTTAGAGTAACAATACCCCACGTATTTCTGACCGAATCAACAACCTTAGCCAATTCTTCAATTCTATCAAATGTCCAAGGTTCGACATTCTGCAGGTTGCCATCTTTCTCAAATTCTAATTGATATGATCTTTGAATTTTTTGTAATTCATACATTCTCTTCAAGTCTCCTCCTGTTCCGGAACATATAATCATCAATGAATTTTCAGGGAGCGTTTCATATATTGTTTCCAAGTTGGTATTTAGGTTTTCATAGGCTGTAGGTAAGTCAGACAAGGGGGTGGAGGTGCAGTTTGCAGGCGTTTCTTGGAGGGCTTTCACAGTGGCCAGATCCTTTAGGTTTATCATAATTAAATCATGATCTTTTCCTAGCTCGATATACTTCTTCACTGTTTCATCATCATTAGAGCTGTAAATTATCAATTGATCGTCATCATCCCTCCTCTTACCAATAGGAGGTGTTCCATATTCCAGACGTAATGAACTTTTAGGTAATTTCATACCATTGATCAACTTCATCTTATTCACCTGAGAAATTCTTTTGAAAATAGTTTGTTCTTCTAATGTCTTTCCGAATAGCCTACCTTTACTTATTTTCAACTTTATCAATTCCATGCAACTGGTACAGTCTTCGACTGGATCATGACCGGTTGATTTATTTTGAATCTTTTTATGTAAATGTAATTCAACGAGTGATCTCAATGATGGTTTAGAAGGAGGACCTCTCGGGTGATCAAAACATAGTGCTGTATCTATCACTTTAGGATGCCTTATTTTTAAAATGTTCAAGTCTGATTCAAGAGAATGACCAATTAGCACATCGTTCGAAGAAACAGTTTTTAAGAAAAGTTCTTGAATGTCTTTCAAAGTGGTTGTAACATCCTTCAGAAGATCTTCTGTTATTCCCGAATACCTTGTAACATAATCGATGATCTCTGATTCTGGTTTAACAAATTTATCAAAAACAATATTATTATTGAAATCTGTCAATGCAATCCGTGTTAATACTTGACCTGATGTAGCAATACACATCTCGCAATCTAATGCAAATGTATGAGATCCATCATGATCAAACTGAACAGTATTCAAGTATTCATCATTATTTTGTGACAATATCTCTTCTGTAACCTCAGGGATATCAGGATGAACAGGGTAATTATTCGAAATGAAATCATTTAACGTAAGATATAAATCGGGCAATATTAATTTCTCTTTTGCACTCTTTTTCAATAATTTCGACTTTTCCTTTTTCGATAACATGACTGATGTTAATGTAAGATACGAAGAATAAACTGTTTTTTTTGAACCTGGTGCTAGTAAAGGGATTATTTCAGGAAATGTTTGATGTATGAACGGGAGTTTTTCATTGGATTTCAAATCTTGTGTTGTTAAACCTGGTGTAAATACAACAACGACTTGATCTACTGACTTCCTATTAGTTATGGTACACCATTTCGGTTCATCTGGGTAATCACACATTGTATAAAGTATCAAAGATCTTAGATCTGAAAAGGTAATTTTTCTATCATAGGATGGATTTAAATCGAAATCAGGTACATCAGCCAAAAATTTCTTTTTCCTTAACCTTGTACCTTGTTGAACTGAAGATCTTCTCCTTTTATGTTTCTCTTGGTTCAATAATGGAAAATTTTGTTTATCGGAAAGTTCGAGTACTGTGGATTCTTTCTTATCTGGAGATTTTGAAAGTTCATCGGAACTTGAGCCTGAATCTCCAATAACAACTGAGTTGGCACTAGAACTAGATGAGTCAATTAAGTTTGATGATTTGATAGATTTCAAGAATTGTGCTCGTTCTCGTTCAAGGTTAGAATCAGCAGCAGTGATACTTAAACGAGCAACGCTTCGATGAACTTCGACATCATCAAGAGATTGTGACATGATTGGAATCCAAAAAAGCTATAATTCCAGGATATATATGACAATTCTTGAAAAAAGCAACAACTGATAAAATGGATGGACTTTATCTATTTATATCTAAATCTTTCCAATTGGGGTTAGAATTTGTTCAATATTATTTCCATTGGTTGAGTGGAATTGCAGCAGTATACGGGATTATATGATATATTACTCTTTATACACAGGAACAGTATATATTGGCATATAAGGTAACACACACACACCACCAAATCTAATGCTTCGGTCAGTAACCTTCAATCCATCTGTATCAGTCTTTCTACCTATATTTCCCATCAATCAACATCATTAAACAGAACATTGAACAACTTTGAGTTTCGAATTCAAAGCTTATCAAACCAAAAAAAAAAAAAAAATCAATCAAAAAAACATCAATCAAACATCTCTGCACCTACCTTGATTGGGACACGCCTTTCAAAAACTTTTGATAAAGGCTGTGTATATCTTCAGGCTGTGCTTGTTCACTACTAGTAATTGTTAAATGTTGTTGTTGTTCTTCTTCTTCATTAGATGCTTTGTCTTTGTTTTGAGTATCAGTGATTAATGCTTCCCATCTTTGATTGATTGTCTCACAATCAAATCCATCGTCCAAGGTTCTAATTTTCCCCCAACTATCAAACCCCACCGGTACCACAACTGAATCATATTCGTCCACTTTAGCAGTCACTTTTCTGCTGCCTCTTGTTGATTCATCATTGAACAATGAGTGTCCATCCCAACTAACAGAAACGAATGGTGATGATGAGAACAACAAATGAATGAAATTAGAATAACTTTTCTCTGATTGTCTGTTGTAATCATTCAAATAAATCACCGACCCACCTTGTTTTAGTGTCACTAGTCTTAATAATTGTTGTAGTTGATCAATTTTTCGACTTGTTTGCAAACCGTATTCAAATTTCGAAACATTGAATAAGATAGTGATTGAGTCTGGAATTATAGGCAAATCAAGTTGTCCCTTTTCTAGTACGGATGTAGATTTGCGGGAAAAGTACCTTTCAATGACTTGTTTCCGTTGTTGTTCAGTGGTTGGATGGAATATTTTAGTGGTTAAATTAAACCACTTATACAACCTGCTTGTAAAATAATCAGTGAAAAAAAAATCTGATGAATTATTTCTATTGATGACCTCTTCTGTTAAAATGTCCAGTGCATCAAATAGATACGCAATTGTGACATTACTTAAATTAGTAAAACGTTTTGCTGTTATAAACCCTTCAAATTGTTCACGAAAAGGGTCTGGGAATGAGTGAATACAGAGATTGAATTCGGGAAACTGTATAAAATTGTAACCAGTAATGGATATTGTAAATTTTTTATCATCATCATCTCTATTAGAAGAAGATGTACCAACCAAGATGTTTTGTTTGAAATGGCGGAGTGAGTCAATTATTGACTCATGATTAATTACTGTTGAACCTAGTAATATGAGATGCTTTTGTCTATCTGAGTATGGTGGTGCATGATCCAATGAGTTGAGTATATCCAGCCATGGTGTCTTCTTGTCTTTTGGCATTTGTGATGAGTGTTATTGATGACAACTGACTTTTAGAGTATATAAGTGGTAGAAGAATATGAATTTAAGTAATGTTTACTAATGGAATCATCAAATTATAGTAAATAGTAAATAGTAAAACAGGAATTTAACCGAGATTACGTCAGCAACATTCATTTTTTTGGTGTTTTTCAGACGCCAAATAAAAACATGTGTTGATTGAAAATTGAAAGATTAATTAAATTAATCTATTTAGTAGGTAGGTATATGTAATAATTATCTATATGCATCTATTTTTATTTATTTTGAATTGTCATTGAAATTGACAAAGGATCTTTGTTTAATTCCCACCGTATCTCTTTTAACTCTATTATACATTGTAACTTTATAATTGAATATAAAATCAACTATTGTCCAAGACCAGCTTTTATGATTAGGTAAATCTTTATAAAATTCGTTAGCAATTTCTTTTAATTGGGGTAATTTTGACCATGCAACAAATGGGAAATCATGATGTTCATTATGATATCCAACATTCCAAGTTAAATAATTCAATGGTCCGTAATATGAGTATGTTTCCAAAGGTGGTGTATCTTTATATTTCACATATGATTCTGGAGGTGAAAAGATGTAATGTTCAGAGACAAAATGACCTGCTGTTGGATGTAATGAGCCAGCAAAGAATGAAGATAGAATCAAATAAATTAAAGAATTAATAGATGAATATTTAACTAAGAGGTAATCAACAATTATTTGAACAAAAATGTTTAATAAATGAACCAATGTGAATTTCACTTGAGTTATAAACATTGGTCTAAATGCATAAAATAATATTTGGAAAGTTGCAAAAAAAGCTTTTCCTAATACATTAGATAATAAAAAAGCTTCGAATTTAGTTGGGATATCAGTATCATAAACTTCATCACCTAAGAATTTATGATGTAATTGATGATAAGGTTGGAAAGAAGCACTATATGGGATACCAATTGGTAAATTAGTTATTATTGAAAATAAACGATTGTTTAATGGTTTTTTAAAACCAAGATTATGGGATAATTCATGAATGCAAAGAAAACAATTTTGATTAAGGGTTCCTCCAATAAGATAAGCTATGAATAAGAATTTGAAATCAGTTGGAGAATTATTTCTTAATAAATAAGCCAATGTAAATTGAGTGAAAACAACTAATAAACTAATGTATTTAGTTAATGGTTCATAACCAACTAATTTAGTAACTTGAGGATATTTCTGAAGGATTAATTTCCTTCTAATAGTATGAGGATCTTTTTCATTTGTCCAATAGAAATCCAAGGTTAGTTTGATATCATGTTGATTTGTAAGGTTATCAGTATTATTATTGGAGTTAGAGTTGTTGTTGTTGTTGTTGTTTTCAGGGATTGATGGAGGAGTTGTTTTGATAGTGGTCTTTAAGATTCTATGAGTTATTTCAGACATGAAGAAGGGTGGAAAGGGGGAGGAGGGATCTTTGAACTGATGATGGTATTGGAAATAAGGATGCCGCAGTAAGTGAGGAGCGAGAGTGAAATAAACGAGAGTGAATTGAATGATATGTATGTATGTATGTATGTATGCAATACTATACTAAGCTATGCCCAATGATATGTATATATATTATATATTATATATAAGCTTAAATCATATACTATGTTATAAATAGAGTAAATAAACAACAAAGAGTCCAATACTAAAAAAAACAAAAAAACAAAAAATTGAAAAGTGAATTGAATTTGATCAAATTAAGTTTATTATTAAGGAACTTAATGCACACCAAAAATGATCTGATATTAGATCTGAGGCTGATGATTATAATAATTGTAATTGTAAGGCTGAGGAAGCATAATTTTGTGGCTGTGGTTGAAGAATATTGTTCACGGTCTAGACTCTCGGTGTGAGGTGTGTATATATATGATTAGGTAATATTTAACGTAAGTGGGCTGGGTGGTTGTAAAATTGTGGCTATGTTTTATATTATTAAAGTGGCTAGTAAAAACTGAAGAGTTTTTGTTTCTTTGTTCGTTGATGAATGAATGAATGAATGAATGAATGAATGAATGTGATGATGATGGGTGATAATTGTTATACATATCTTATCATATTATTAGTCATATATATAGGTTTCAACAGATATACAAGTATAACTATAAGTATAAGTGTTCATCACTATATATATAATCTATATCACTCACAGTCACATAGTATTATAGTATAATTATAACTACTTACAATTCAATTCTTTTGTTATTTACACACACTGTATACAATACAGTTTCCCATTTGATTATATCTCACTCAATTACTTGGAGTTTACAATTACAAGAAGTATTAAATTAGATTGAATTAAATATTATTATATCCATCTATCAACGATAATATAAATATCCCAAATATATCTTCTAGTCCACTATATCATCATCATCATCAACCCCCAATTATCTCGCATATATTTAGTCTACTTTACTCCTAACTAACTCACCCACCCCCCCTCAATTTTTTTTTTTATTATTAAAATCTTGCTTCTATTTACTTCATTTCATTTTATTATCACTTTATTTATTGTTCTTATCATAAAATGTTATCTCATCAATCAAAATTAGTGTCTAGAAATTCATTAATGTCTAGTTCAAAACATAGATTATCTTTAATTAATTCACATTTAAGAACAATGGCAACTACATCAACCTCCACCAATTCCACTCAAGCAGCTGAAGTTGAATTCTCTATTAAGAATACTTCAAGAATTATATCTTTGAATAGACCTTCCAAATTAAATGCTTTAAATACTTCAATGTGTAATGAAATCACTCCAAGATTGATCGAATATGCTAAATCAGATTCAAATAATTTAATTATTATTAAATCAAATTCACCAAAATCTTTTTGTTCAGGTGGTGATGTTATTCAATGTGCCAAAAATAATTTATCAAATAATCCTTTACCTTCAATTGAATTCTTTGATAAAGAATATAATTTGAATTATTTATTAGCAATTTACAATAAACCAATCATTTCTTTAATCAATGGTATAGTAATGGGAGGAGGTGTTGGATTAGCAGTTCATGGTCCTTTTAGAATTGTTTGTGAATCAACTAGATTTGCAATGCCTGAAACTAATATTGGATTTTTCAGTGATGTTGGTACTTCATTTTGGTTACCAAAATTAGATGGTAATTTGGGTTATTATCTTTCTTTAACAGGTGATGAATTATCTGGTTTTGATACTTTAATTGCAGGTTTTGGTACTCATTATGTTCCTTCTAATAAATTTGATGATTTGATTGAAAGATTAAGTTATCTTGGTTTGAATGATTTATCAATAGATAAATTGAATAAATTATTTAGAAATCCAGATGAATTAAATCCATTGATTAATGAAGCAATTGAAGAATTCACTCAAGATATTCCAAATGATCATAAATTCAAATATTCATCAAGTGAATTAAATACCATTGAATTAGCTTTCAATCCTAAAAAAAATAAATCTGTTGAAGATGTTATAAATTCTTTAATTGAAGATGGTTCTGATTTTGCAATTAAAACTATAGAAAATTTAAAATCAAAATCAAATATTTCTTTACAATTATGTTGGAAATTGTTGATTCAAAATAGTAATGCAACAATTCAAGAAGCTTTAGAAACTGAATTGAAAACTGCTTCAAAAATGATGTTGAATTATAAACCAAATGATTTCAATGAATATATCTTAAAGAATTTAATCAACAAAAAATCATCAGATCCAAAAGATAAAGAATTATCACCACAATTCCCAGAATTATCCAAAGTTCCATCTTCATTAATCGATCAATTAACATCAACAATCGATCAATATGACCCAGAATCAATTCCTGAAGGATTTACTTCAGAACAAGTGATTTCAACACTATCAGAATTGAAAATCTCTAACTATGATGAAATTAAAAAGCATTTATTATCAAATTATACAACATATCCATATCATATGGGATTACCAACTCAATTGGAAATTGAAAAATATATAAAGGGAGAAGATGATTCAAATAGAAAATTTTCAGTCACTTTTAAAGAAACTTTGAAATATTTCCAATCGAAATATCATGATAGAAATGGTGTCTTTTATAAAGTTAAAGAGATTTTGAAAAGAAAGACTAAACCTAGTGAATATGGTGATGATTACTTAGAATGGGTTGACTAATTAAATTAATTAATTGATTGATTACTTGTTGTCTTTTGTTTTTTGTATATAGAGTTTGTTCAACATTATTAATTATTTCTTCTTCTCTGTCATTAGTACGAGTATTCACTTTCATTCACTTTATTTCATTTGTTACATATATCCCTCAATTTTAAATAATCACATGAATTAGTTATCACTCATACTTTATTCTGTATACCTGTAATTAGTTAAATTTGACGTTTAATTATGTAAAAGTACAGTGTAAATATATAATAAAATCTTATGCTCCCTTTTGCATATATTAAATAGAAGAAAATAAATGATTTGAAATTAATTTTTGAGCCGTTGAAATTTAAGCACCTTAAATATTACTTGGGAGTTTATCAGTTTAGTGATATATTCACCGTTGAAGATACAAATTGACCCAAACAGCAGGGTGTGATTGATTGTCGTTGAGTAATTTTTACTAAGTTCGGATAGTGAATATAATCATATATATCACGAGAAAGAACAGCTGGTTTGTTTTTTGTCTGTTTTCGTCTTTTGTTTTTTTTTTAAAAGCTGAGTATACAAGGAGAAACTTATAATCATATAATCAGTTAGGCTCCATAAATGAATGAACATAGAACCAATGGTGGAGACAAACAACGCAAACGTCATCATGAATATCAACAACATCAACAACAACAACAACAACAACAACAACAACATCCTGCTGGTAAGCATAATTACAACCACGATGAACGTCCAATTAAGAAATCGAATATTGAAGATGAACGAGCATACTTCAAATTGAAAATATCTTCTGATTGGCAATTAATTATAACTACTAGGGGAAATAAGTTCTATTTAAACACTACTGAAAACCAGTCATACTGGCAAGTTCCTGATTTGAAAATAGATGAACATTCACAATCACAATCACAAGAGTCGATCAATAGCATAATAGATAAATATAAAGATGATATTCTTCTTTTGATAGCGATCACTAGGGGACTAGATTTAGATCGATTAAATAACAGTAGAAACCCAGGGTATGGAAATCTACTAAAGAGTCGCATACAAAATTTCTTGGATCAGTTCAAAGACCAGAAAAGCGATGAAGTTATAAAGATCAATGGACTTCCAGATGATAATGAAGCTGTCCCCATGGAAGTTGAGAGTACTATATATAAAGCAGATGAGAAACTGAGGAGTGAAGATGAGACAGAAGTACAAGAAGATAATGGTGGTCATTTGGTTGAAGTAAAAGCTGGTTTGCAATTAGGTTATGCATCTGATTCAGGGTCGTCCCAGTCCGATACAGATTATGACGGTGGGTCTGAAGACGACAAAGAAGATGCGGATGGAGGCCTGGATATTGTTGATGATGGCGAAGGAAATGATGTTGTAAAGACGGACGAAAGTCCGGCTGAAGACCGTTTTGAAAATGATCAGTTGTTAGAAGAGGATGATGATGATGATGATGATGATGATGATGATGATGATGATGAAGAGGATTACGGATTGAATTTATCTGATATAGAGGGCCTTTCCGATCAAAAATCCCTCGAAACTGGTGAAATATCGCAACATGAATTCTCTTCAAGTTCCATCACCAATTTATCAACAAATCCAAAACATCTCAAATTTTTTTCAATGCTATCAACGGCCAGCATAGATCCCTATTCGTCATTCGAACTAGAGAGGCTGACTTTGGTAAATGAGCCTGCTTATTTAGATATAGATCATGATGATCCGAATGAGTTGAATGGACTTTTAGTAAAAGTTGATAGTACTGGGAGGGATGTCAGGGAAGTGTTGTTCGATGTTTGGTGTTCCTCGATGGCTGGTGGTGTTGGTGTGGGTTTTGGTAATAGTAATGATAGTGTTGGAGAAGAAGACAATAAAGATGAAGATGATGATGATGATGATGATGATGATGATGATGATGATGATGATGATGATGATGATGATGATGATGAATTTTCAGAAACACTGAAATACATCAACTTTCTTACGCGCCAATCACCCATAAAACAGAAATACTACTTTGATTTCAAACGTAAATTCAAAAATGATCCCGACTTTCAAATATTACCCACAGATAAACAACGTGAACCAATTTTCAAAAAGTATCAAAATTTCCAAAAGGAAACTTGGTCCAAGGAAGATGAAGATGACAAACAAGTGATTTTTGTTGTTCAAATTTTGCTTGGAAATAAATCATTATTGAAAGTATTGAAACAGGAATATGATTTCATTCATGATTGTTTTCGTGACAATTATGAAGAGGTTGTGGATTTAGAGGTTATAAGTAAAAGGATTTTCAAAAGACTGAAAAGTACCAAGTCGTTTAAATTATTGATTTCACAAGTTTTAGAATTCAGTTTTTTAACTGAAGTCAAGAAATATACTGTGCTGAAAAAAGTTATTGATAGTGTGGCACTGGAACGATGAACGGGATTCAATACTTACTAGGTGATTATTTTGAGAGTCATTTGTTTATTAAATTCAAAAATACAACACTGACTAAATAAATATATATAAAGGACAGCAAGAAGCTTAAATAAAAAAGTAGAAAAGCAAATATAAAAAAAGAGGAGTAAAAGACAAAAAAGAACTAATTCAGAAAAGAAATAAAACATATAGTACAACCAACCAGTAAAGATGAAAACAGGGGAGAAACAAATAAACAAATAAACAAATAAACAAACAGGAAAACAAGAAAAAGCAAAACAGGAAAACAGAGGGTAATGATGATGATGAAAAAATTGTAAACCAAGAGATGAATCACTAATAAGATCGATTATCAATCTTTTAATATATGCAATGGGATAACAGAAAACAAAAACACAACATGAGCCAAACGGTAGGTGAATATTAGTTAAGAATTACTTAACACCCAAGTAATGAATTTTTAGGGAATGAATAACCTGCTTCCTCCCAAGATGTGAAATTAACATTCTCATAAGCAGGTAAATGACTTTGAATGTAATCATATGTTGGATAGTCTGCAGGATCACATGTTACACTAATTGAATCATTAGGTTGATAAATTCTAACGTAATCAAATGACATGGTACTTGGGAAGTCAATTGATGGCCAATCGATATAGGCCCAACTATTTGAAATACCCAAATTCAGAATAATTGACATTGGTTCTTTCGAAATTCTTCTCCAACCAACATTACCATTAGGTGCTAAAGCATTTGCATAAACTGTAAATGTTGGAGTATCACCAACAAACCATCTACAATATCCTTCAGAATTATCATTCAAATATTCATAAGCATAATTTTGGAAGTGACTTTCACCATCACCAGTACGTTCATACCATGCTGTATTCAAAGTTGTAACACCTGAAACAGCTTGTTGGAAAGGCCCTCCTGCATATGTATTCATAACTGTTGTTGTATCATTATAAATTTCAACCCAATCATAATCTGGCATATACCAAATATCAAAAGGAGCGATTTGTAAAGATTGTGATGCAACACCAACTTTAATTTTAGTATTAACTTCACCTTCAATGATATCGATTTCTGGTGCTCCTCTACCTGTACCCATATTTGGATGATCTTCACCTTTACAAGTACAAGAATTCAATTTTTGCCCTGGTAAATATGAAATACCATCTGTTGCTGATTGATTTGCTGTTATACCAGCATCACAAGAATCATAAGAATAAGGCCAAACACCTTCAGTTGTGGCCTTATAACCTGGTCTACCTAAATTACCCATTGACCAGATACCTGGCCATAAACCTGAAACATTACCAAAATTTGGTAGACGTGCACTAACGTCTAGTACACCTTGTGTAAAACACATTCTATTCCATGAATGTAACATACCAGATCTATAATATAAATTGTGATTTTTGAAAGCATCTAAACGTAAATTAACAGTACCATTAGCTGTAACAACCGCATCTGGATCATACCATTCTAAATCTTGTGTAGCTGCATAATGAATATCTGGTGCATACCAAAATTGATCATCACCCTCATAGAAAGTTCTACCTTCTGCATTGAATTCATCACTGAATACTAGTGACCATAAAGAACCATCCTTTGCTTCTCTTGTATAAGCACTTTCAGGGGTATCAGGATCAATTAAACTTGTTCTAATAGCACTCAATTGTGGATATACATAATCAGTTAATAGAGTGTAAGATTCAATAAATGGAGTGGTATTACGATCTGTGACACCAGTATATGTTAGTGCAGGGAAAACAACAAATAAAGCTAAAAATCCAAGAGCTAATAAGACACAACCAACTAAAGCAGATGCTGATCTTTTATCCATATTTTTCAAATCATTACGAAATCTATGCTTTTCGTAGTATGCATCAGCAATTGGATCAGGATTATGTAAATAATCATCTTCTTCCTTTTCATCGATGTGTAAAGGGAAAGAGGATGCAGGATAGCCACCAAATGGAGAAAAATCAGTATCAACTAAAAATGGATTTGAAGACTTATCACTTTGAGAAGAAGAATCACTATATCTTTTATTTGCGTTTACAAAGCTTGTCTTTGAACCAACAGAGCTCATTGAAACGGCTCTTGAACCTGTTAAACCTTGAGGATATCTATTATATTCAGGGCCATGAGGATTCAAATTTGTGGAAGAGTCGAATGGATTCGTCACGGAAGATGAAGAATTTTGATAATTTGCATTATAATGAATTCCTCTTTCAACATTTTTAGAGCCCGAGCTTGAAGTAGATTCATCATAACTTTGCATCTCATATTCTTGATTGAACGGATCATTTGCAGATCCTTCACTTGAACTAGATTCCATATGAGGAGATTTGGAGGTTAAATTTCTAGAAGACATTATAATTATGTTAATTGATCAACTTTATTTTGATGTGTTACAAAAAGATTGATTTGTATATGAGAGAATGAAATATCAAGAAAATTGATGAACAGCAAGAGAAAAAACAAGTAAAAACTTTCTGTTTAGCTGAAAATTCTTGGTTTGATAACTAATCGAGTTTTGTTCTAATGATTCAAAACCAAATTGTAGTTTGTTTTATACTATGAGTATCAAGTATATATAAATAATGAAACGATTGAAACAATATCAATTTGTAGAATACTATTGGTAAATTAAATGAATTTCAAAAGCAAGTAGCTCTGAGATATATACAGATGGTTCTTGTTGTTTTATTGACGTGTGTAATGAGTTCCTTGATCAACACTTTCAAAAAAGACAGAGTATATGAAAATACTTGAGAGAAACAACTGAATAAATGATTCAAATATTAGATGGGCAACTATAATGTACACTGTCTAATGTCAAGTGGTAAGGTGTTGTCTTGTTTAAACTAGAAGATCTTTTTTGTAAACCTCAACTTAAAATACATACAAAATATGTGCATACTAACCTTTTAATATTTGTTTTCGCAAAGCCTTTTGTTTTGACACAGAAAGCGAGTTTTCTGCCACCCAAAAATATGTGTCACCAAGACTTAAAGGGTGATGTTGCACCGCTTTATGTGGCTGATGTTGGAATGGTGGCTGATGTTGCTATTTTTAGAGCGAGACTGTGAGTCGGGTAACTATCTAATAATATTTAGTAATATATTACGTCACTGAATCTTTTCTACCAGGCGCCTATTTCAAAGAGCTGGCTGGACCATTAAAGGTGCTAATTTTCAGCTGAAAGGGAAGGGAGGAAGAACATTATATATATCCCTGTTTTTGCAACCTATTATAACCACTCAGTTATTTCATTTATCAGTCAGATGTGTCTGTTGGACAAAGTCATGTCAATGGGGGCTATGGTGTTTAGAATTGTTTATATTAAACCATACGTCATATAATTCCCCGTCTACCGGAACTATGCCAACTTTATCAACTTGATTTTCTGTCCTTCAACATCTGTTTACAAATAAGTATGATTTTAGTATATACGAATACTAGTGCCAATATTACTATAACATTGGCTTTCATTCAAGAAAAAAAAAAAAGAATCATATCAATGGGTCTCGGTCTATGTACAAATTCGTTCGTCAATATCTATGTAACAGTTATCTTATCAAAAAATCTATCGACTATTCATTATTTTCTAACCCCTTCTTAATGATTAGTTACAGAACACTAGCATCAGCTCCCGAGGTTTTTTCAAGCTCTTCTGTAATTTCTTTATCGTTGAAGTAATTGATTATAGAAAACCCAACCACTGCAAACAAAATAGAACTACTCATGATCTTGAATATCATCTCAGGAAAGTTCAACTTTTCCGGATTTCTTGCTCCCCAATCACCATAAGACACAAAGTAAATCGCTTTCTTTTCATCTGGGCTCAAGAAGTTCCATCCAAACTCTTGTTTGATATTCAAAAAATTGATAACATCAGATTGATCTTCTCCCGATAATCGTTGCCATCTTGAAGGTAAATCGGTAACATTAACTGCGTATTCTCCTTCTTCATCAAAAGCCTCCTCCACTGTCTCTTGCTGTTTTGTATTTCCATGTCCTTTGTGTGTGTTTTCTTCATGTTTATGACGGGAATGTAAAGTGAGCGTCGATGAATAATGTCTTAAAGCTGATGGTATTCTGGATATACTTACTTGCCTCCCTGTTGGTTGTTGAAATAGACTTCTTTTCAGTATCGTAGAAAGCATTTTGGGTGGGTATATGATTTATCAAACTATCTATCTGTCTATTGAATGAAATTGATTTGAATCGTTATAACGGATACAATTCTTGTATATAATTGTAAAAGATTCGGTCCAACTTATATGATCCTACTAAAATATCTCACAAACTTTCATCAGCTGTATCTAATTAATTATTAATATCACAGCGAAAAGTTGTTGATAATCTTCTTAAAATTCAGGTTCCAGGTTCCACAGCCTTGAGATCAAGCCCGTTATCCCTTTTGTACCATAATTACAATATTAGTATACTTTAAAATATACATACTTATAAGCTCTGAAGTATGAGCATGTTACATTCAAAAGAGGCATATAGAGAACGTACTCACAAACATACACATTTCACTCGAGCAATATTCAACTCATCAACATCTCTTTGACCAACTTAATCTCCAGCACATCAAAAAAATCAACCCACTAATGACATACAAACTAGTGAAGATCAAAAACGTTGGTGTTAAACAATACCACGAAAACAACGATCTTTCTAATAATTCCTGGACTTTTGTCTTACAATTGTTTTCAAATCCAATAGCATACCCCATACAAAATATTAATGCACCAAGTGCAGGGGCGCTTAATAGTAGACCCCAGGTAGAACCTAAAATATCAATTCCCCAAATCGTGGCGACTAATGTTGGTAAAGCGGTATAAATAACACCCGTTCCTGAACCCATCAATGCTGTTATTATGCTGGAATAGTAGAAATCACTAGATATCAAAATAAATCCAGTTGTTAAGCATCCTATCGAACATAATAAAAATGTGAAGGTGTATTTTGGTTTATTCAAATAATCACCCAGAAATCCCATAGATAATCTGAATATCGTGGAAAAGACACTAAATATTTTGATCTGGGTTCCAATGTCCGCTGATAAATCATCACTCATGGTTATTGTGATGGATCCCAAGTTAGTCAAAAACACCTCAATCAATCCACCTGTTAAAAAGAGTGCAATATAAGTCAATTTGACCGTAGGATCTTTCAAGAAATCTTTATATTTTTCTTTTGCGGATTTAAATTCTGTTCCACTCCTCACAATTGAAAGTAGTGGAGAACTCTCAATTGGCTCGATTGGATCGAATGATTCGAATGATTTCTGGGCAGATAAATCGCAAGATCCATCACCTATGTTCGAGATCGAGTTGTATATTGATTCCTTCTCAATTGATGCTGTGCAAGAAGAGATCCAATTCAACGAACTAGTTATAAAATACATGACAGCCAAAAACAGGAATACTCTTATAATATCTAGCTCCTCTGTTTGATGGCTTTTTTTGAAAAAGTCAATCTTAAAAATAGAAGACAATATGAAAGATGAAAGTCCATAGAAAGCAACCGGTAAAGAAATACTGAGTCCTTTCCTATCAGGATATATATTAGCACATGTTAACAAAGAAAAAAAGTAAGAAGCGGATGTGGCACATCCTATTATCAAAAACGCCAATGTCATGAAAAGGTAACTCAACTCAAAATGGAATACAACTGCAGCCAATAGATAGCCAGGTACAATCGTCATGTTTATCAGTGCAAGAACAACAAGACCATAACTATCAGCAACATAACCTAAAATGGGTAAGACTAGATACTGGACTCCAGCTAATATCCCTCCAATAACATTGATATTTATTTCATTGTAATTTAAGTTGCTAACGAATTGAGGGGTGAACATCGAGAAGGTAACCACAGATGCATCTAATAAACATGTCAATAATGCTACCAAGAAGGAACAGAATTGGATAGTTTCTCTTCTGAAATGTTTCACCAAGTATGTCCTTATATGGAAAGTAAGCTTGTCTTCTATTGGACATAGGGCTGTCATCATCAGTTTGACTTTCCCTTGTAACGTATACTATAATGTTAGTATGAGTCAAGTGTTTATGTAAGAGATGTGAGTGAGTAGACCCTTTTGTTTGTTGGCTCTAAGATGTCAGAATCACAAGTTCTACAAGACATGAAACATTGTTCGTTCAACTTAACCACTCACTTTCATGATCCTTATAACTGATGCTATCGCTAACTGGAATCGACCAAATTCGTTATCCAAGAAGTTAATGCTATTCATCAACTTGGTGACATATTTCTGAGATCGGGGAATCTCGTATCAGATCTGGATTCTGGATCCTGGATTCTGCGTTCGGCTACTCGATCCCTGAATATTTATATTCCGCCGTGCGAAGCGAAATTCCGATCTCATCCTTCCTTGGCAATGTGTATTAATTTCAATTACTGAATCTTGTTAATCAGGAGTCCTGGGTACTAATTTGTTAATGGACAGGATTGTTTCTGTTGATCTAAATAAAGTTGAATTCTATACTATAATGAATACTATATGTATAATTTATATGCAGATGATGGAAAGCAAAAAAACACTATACATTACTGGAAAAAAAAATCAAATGAGAATTGCAGAATATGGCACAATGCAGAGTACAATGTAAATTCAATTGAATCTTCTTGACCAACTTAGTCTCCAGCATAAGTAGATTATGATACCACTCAGCGCCGTACAAGCAGAGAAAAATGCAAACGGGAATGTTAAACAATAACTGGTCAAGAATGTATCCAATATTTCAATCTTAGCGTTACAATACGCATCAAATTGAAATGCATAAAAGATCCCAAAAACAAAGGCACCAAAAGCAGGGGCACTTAAGAAAAGCCCCCAAACAGAGCCCAAGATTTCAACACCCCAAATTGTGGCAGCCATAGTTGGGAATAATGTAAACATACAACCGTAACCAAAGCCAATCAACGTTGTAATTGTACTGAAATTATCATAGTTTGCCGCAATCAACGCGAATGAAAAAACAGTCACCAAGATTGATATTGATATCAATTTTAACGTATGCTTCATGGTGTTGAAGTAGTCATTCAAGCCACCCATGATAAGTCTTGTGAGAGTTGAAGATAAACTGAACAAACGAACTTGATTGCCAACATCACGCGATGCATTTTTACCAACCGTCTGTGATAATGAGCTTAAATTTGTGACAAATAGTTCTAATATCCCACCCAAAAAAAACAATGCAACATAGACAAATTTTGTAGTTGGATCTTTGAGAAAAAGTTTGAATTTAACTTCATGTGTTTTCGGTTCTAAAAATTCCGCCGAAAGTAAAGGAGATTCTTCATCTGGTTCGTTGCTTGAGATACTTGTTGAAGTACTGTTATTTTCATTATTGATTTTGTTGAAGAGGATCTCTTTTTCAATGGTAACTACACATGACGAGGCCCAATTGAATAAACTTGACACAAAGTACATCACACTTAAAACTCTAAATATTTTAAGAACGTTCATCTCACCATTTTCTTTCAAGAACACATTTAACTTGAAAATGCAAGATAAGAATAATGATGAAACCCCATAACATGAAACAGGTAAGGAAATACTCAACCCTTTTCTCTCGGGGTATATTTTGGCACAGGTCAACAAAGCACAAAAGTAAGAAGCAGATGTACCAAATCCAATAATGCCGAATGCAACTGCCATGTAAATGTAATCCAACTTGTGGGACACCGCTAGAGAGGCAAGCAAATAGCCAGGGCATAATACTGTACTAATCAAGGCTAACAAAACTGGACCATGGGAGTCTGATATATATCCTAAAAACGGTAGTGACAGATATAGTCCAGCAGACATTATTCCACCAATAACGTTGATATTTAGTTGATTGTAATGTAATTCTTGAATGAAAAGTGGAGTAAACATTGAAAAAGTCACCACCGAAGCATCAAAAAGACACGCCGTCAATGAAACTATGAATGAATAAAGTCGTATTGTCTCATTGCTGAAGTTTCTAGTCAAATAGGATCTTATATGCAAGGTTAGTACATGCTCTATCTTTGACAGACCGGTCATGACTGTTACTTGAATATATGCGTAGCAAAGACGCTAAAGGGGCAAATGTATGTGCAAGTCAAATCACTTCTTCAGTTAGCTAGCAAATGTAGTTAAAAGCAAAAAATAGTTAAAGCGATTTGGTTGATTGATTAATTGTATCGATTAAGCAAATGATGTGAATACTGTTGATGATGTACGAAAAGCAAATGGATATGAAAGCAGATATCTAGTTATTTGTCAAAAGTAAGGTGTATGATTATATTTATAGGCACTCTATGTGGAAACTGGGCATCACAGCAATGAATGACAGCTTTACCCGATACAGTTCTTCTACTTAACATTCAAGTCAAGTCAAGTCAAGTCAAGTGTCATGATTTTCATGATTTTCTGGACTTAGTTTTTTGACTCTTGAATCTTGACTCACATTCAAATTCACATTTCCTGCATACAGTCAAATTTTGCGCTTTGAGCGCGCCATGATTTTTTTATATATTTGTGGGGTGGACTTTGGAAGCTGTGGGAGTTGAACGATGAATGATGAATATATTGCACAAAAGACTACAAGTTCTGGAGCATCTAGCTATATATACAATCCAAGGATATATAATATGTTATATATAACATTATTGAACTATACACAATAGATTACATATAGATGCTAGAATATTCATCTGAAAGCAACACAGTAATTACTCTGAGTAATGGGGCATGCATCCTATGGCCTTTGGTTCTCTAACTTCTCTCCTTTACGATGATCTATTTCATGGTACTCGTTATTGAAGCCTTGCTTGTGATTGGGGAAAATAATTTGAGAAAAAAGAGCTGATCTTGGTTCTGTAATCTTGCATTTGATATTTGGGTTCAAGTGCAAGTTGTGGATATCGGATAATTGGATAGGAACAACAATAGGGGTGACAATCTCATCATCATCATCACAAAGTGAGACATTCTTATAACCAATGTTTGAAAAAAGAGCTGGGTCGCTAACTTGGATTCGAAAAGCTTTGAAAGGATCATCTCCATGATTTGTTTCATTCCCATTTATTACTTTGTTATCGGGATAAAGTGTATCTAATCTTGTAAAATTTGAAAACATAGAGAATTTAGAGAATTGTGGTTTGGTGATTTCTGGATCTATATCCCTTTTCTTATAAATTGTGGTGTCGCCACTATTTATAATATTGTTAAAATTGAGCTTCTTATCCAGAAAAGTTGGAACAACATCAATTAGTGTCCCGTCGTCATTTATTTTGATACAGATACTATTATCTGCCTTGTTGACTGAACAAAAACTTGAATGAGCCAAATCGAATGAGCCCAACGTTTTCAACCATCCTTTGGCCATCAAATCAAAGAAATTAGCTTTCTTAGAGTTGTCCTCTTCTTGCTCCAATATAACAATCATAACAGGTTCAATAAAATTTAGCTTAACCTCACTATTATAGAATCTAATATCCTTATTTTGGACTGCTTTTTTTATAGAAGATCCTGAATTTAACATTCGCTTCAAATCTCCAGTAGCATGTAAATACTTAGTAGGCACCAATAACCCATAATCGAGTAGCTTAAATCCTTTACTAATATCAAACGGGATTGAAGCGACAAGTAATTTTTTATCAAGTATTACAGGCGTTTTGGTATTGAATAAAAATACTCCTTTAGTTTTTGCAGGGATCGACAATTTTATTGATTGTCCAAATTGACTATTGACTCCACGAAGATCTAGATTTTTTGATGAATCTGATGTTTTCCTCAATCCAAGTGATTGCATCCATTCTTTGTTTATGTTTTGTTTTTTGATCAATACCCCACTGGTTTTCAAAAGGTCGAAAGTATCTGTGAATAATCCCAATTCGTTTGAATAGACATCCAACGTTTTACCCTCAAATAGAGTGTTTGCAAGTGAAAAGTCTGCTCCTGCCCCTTTTGCGCTTTCTGGAAGTCGTTGTATATCCTTTTGACTATTTCCATATTTGTGTATATTGTCATTATATAATTTTGATATACTCGGTGGGATAACTATACAGTTGATCAAGGGAAGAAAAAACAATATTGATGGTATTTTCATTTCACAACTTATTGATCTTTATCCAGTATGGTGTCTTCCTTTTTGTTCTTGACACTAACGTTCATATGCCTTTGCTTTGACTTTTGTTATGAATTATGATGAACTGTAGAGATAATGAAATACAATTAAAAAAAAAAAAACTTAAAGTGAATTTCGAAAAAATCCTCTTTGCAATATGTAACATTTTTTTAGACGCTGTGTTTAAAGGGTTTTCAAACCCGCAGGTGAAACTTAAATATCCCCATGTTTTTTAACCCCTCTTAAATTCACCTTTATTTTTGCAAAGCTTAATCTACAAACTAGCCATAACAACTACAATTTTTCTAAGGTTTCGGTTTAGTATAATTTCAAAGACATTCATTAGTATAAAAATTGAATATATACATTATACATTATACATTACACATTACACATTACACAACTGTGCTACCTAATTGGCCGTCTAATACTTTGTTTTTTTATAACCACTGTCTTTTGTGAAACCATTTGAACGGAATGTTTCAACACTTCTTTTTTTATCGTTATATGCATTATCTCTATTGAAGGACTTGTTATTGTTATTTTTGTAGTTATTTGACTTACCGTTCGAAGAGACGGCATCGGTAGTAGTTTCTGGCTCTTTTGGTGGAAAAGTAATCAACTCTAACTCTTTGATGGCCCTTTTCCAATCCGCATAACGTCTACTGTATAGTTCCATAGACCAATTCTTCCAAACTTGTTTACCGTAAACACTGTTCTTCACTTTGTCTTTATCTTCAAAAAGTGCTTTCGCGATTCTGTCTTTATACATGTTCAACTTGACAGTGAAGAACCAAAGTTTATCCACAATATGTGAACCTTGAGCGTTACATGAAAGATCAACAACGCTGTCCATTATAGCATTCAAAAATCTTCTACGTAGAAGGATATCTGCATTTTGCACATCGAGACAGCTTTCAACAACATGAGAAAAAACACCATGTTTACACATTTCAATGAGTCTGTTTGTTGGTAAGTTCACCAAACCTTCCAAAGAAGCTTTGAGAAACTTTCTATCATATGAGATCAATTTTTCCAAAAATAACGATCTTCTTCTTTCGTCTGCTGTGGGCCAATCATCTTTAGTATTACCCAACGTTGATGTTGACAATCTTAACACATTTTCTAAAATTTGGAAATCTTGATTCTCTTCTCCCTCTGTTGGGTCCACCGGAGTAGTGATTATTATTGGATTGTTGAAGAACAAAAAGAATTTCTCAATGATCTGATCACGTAAATAATTTCCTCTTTCGATAGAAGCATCAACTAATGACGAGCCTATCTCCAAGTTATTCACTATCAACTCATTCAAATGTGGGACTAAATCATCCAATATTTGTTTTTGGTCTGCTGGCTTAAGTTTTTTCAATAGCATACGAATCACAAAAGCACCAGTTGTATCTCTTTTGGCAAGTTTCAAAACTCTATCTCTCATATAAAAGTTATACAATCTTTCGACATTTCTCATTCTTTGTGTCGATATAGCTGTTTCAAAGAAGTGTGATCCAATTGGGTCTGAGAGTAAATATTCAACGAATGCTTCTTCTTTGGCATTCTTTTCATCAACAGACTTACCAAAGGTCAATGACCAAAAAGATCTTTCTTTATCAACTAAGCCCTCTAGCTGTATAAGTAACTGCAAGACTGGGGAAGCAATCTTGTGGATGGCTAATTCTCTTAACGTCACAGGATCTTGCCTTTGAATCATGATCTTGAGCACTTCACTTAATTCTTCTTTGAAAGATGAAGGGATTTGGTATGATCTTTGATAATCTTCGTTATCTTTGATATCTATCATTTTTCTTGCAATTTTGGACTTCTTGGATCTCAATATAGAGTTGGATTCAATTGACGATGGCATTTGTTTACCAGCTAAGATTAATAACATCACTCTTAACACATGAGATGCGTACTGATGTGGCATCATTTCATTCAATATTGGTTTCAATTCCGCAAGCATAAACAAAAAGACATTTTCCATTGACACAAATGCTTCATCCTCATCTTGATCTTCCTCGTCATTTTCCTCGTCACCATCTTGTTGTCTCAAAATTTCCTTTTCAATCATTGAAGCACATCTGACGAGAAATGTTTCCATAACATGCGACGAATATTTTTGGTAACACAGTGCCTTGAAATGACCATTGAAGGCTCTAAATAATTGTTTCACTTGCTTTTCAGTAGCAGACAACACTAATCTTTCCACCAACTTGGAACAGATTTGATTTGTAACTAGTTTTAGTTCTTTACCTCTTGACTCTTCAAAAACACTAGCGATGAATCCATCTTTTTCTTCGGAACTTTCAAATGCATTGATGTTTAATGTAGACTCAGCCTGTTTAAAATATTCCAATTCAGTCGAATCAACTAAACCGAAAAAAGGAGTAGTTTCTTGTGTACCTGTAGTCACCTCTTTATTGTCTTCGTTGCTGTTATTTATAGGGATAAAATCAGCCGTGCTCTTTGAAGAGCTCGACTCTTGCTCGCTGCTTTTTCGCTTTTCGGATCTTCTTCCTCTTGGTTTTGCCATATTTTGTGGTTTTTTTGTTGGACGAAATTACTGACTAAAAATCGGACCTGCACTCTGATAAAGTAGTAGAATTTTTCAAATAAATAGAGGTCAAATGATAAAGAAAATAGAAGATAGGAACTTAAAATTTAATAATGAAAATTTAAAAAAAAAATTATTTTTCTGACATCACACCCCTGCACTGCAAAAAAATCAGAATTCAAGTGAGACTTATCAACATTAAATAATAAAAAGTTTAAGGAGTTTAACTAGAAGATGAAGATGAAGATGAGTGGTGTTGCTTGATTCCTTTCCAAAACAAACCTTGTGCATCATTTACTGGACCGAAGAATAATGGACTCTGATGATGAGGAATTTCCGATAACTTCAAAGACGAGTAAAGAAAGTTCGTTAGGCAAAGATGATGGCGCCAACAAGGAAGAAGCTGATAGACCTTCAACTGCAACCGGTAAACAGGCACCAGAGGCATTGAAAGGTGCCTCTGGTGGTTATGCTTGGGAAGATGAGTATCGAAGATCCTGGGACATTGTTCAAGAGGATGAAAGTGGAAGTATTGAATCGATTGTGTCTGGTTTGGTAGAGTCACAAAAAAAACGTTACTTAAAAAACATTACACCTTTTCAAAGAGGTATTATAAGAACTATGGTTTTGGTGCTAGACTTTTCGAAGGTCATGACAGAAAAAGACTTTAGACCCAATAGAGCGTCCATGATGGTGGCCAATGCCACTGACTTTGTTAATGAGTTCTTTGACCAAAATCCAATATCACAACTAAGTATAATTATCATGAGAAACGGTTTAGCACAACTAGTATCTGAAGTTAGTGGTAACCCACATGATCATATTGAAGCATTGAAAACGATCAAAAAATTAGAACCTCAAGGAGATCCTTCTTTACAAAACGCATTAGAAATGTCCAGAGGTTTGCTTTTACATGTTGCTTCTCACTGTACAAGAGAGGTACTTATAATATTTGGAGCTTTATTTACTTCTGATCCCGGGAACATTCACAAGACTATTCAAGAACTAGTCAAAGAAAAGATAACTGTGCGAGTGATTGGTTTGACTGCGCAAGTTGCCATATGTGAAGAGCTTTGCAAGATGACTAATTTTGGAGATTTGCAAAATTCCTATCATGTTGTCTTATATGAGCAAAACTTTCACGAGTTGTTCATGGATGCAGTGACGCCATTAGCTGTCACTAAGATTGAGTCGGAGAAAAAGGATGGTTTCACATTAGTCAAGATGGGGTTTCCTTCTCGAGTGAGTGATAATTATCCAACATTTTGTTCTTGTCATTCAAAAGCAGTTTACGGAGGTTATGTTTGCCCTAATTGTAAGAGTAAAGTATGTGTCTTACCCACAGTTTGTCCATGTTGTGACTTGATGTTGATCTTGTCCACCCATTTGGCCAGATCATATCATCATCTATTCCCGATGAAGTTGTTTGCTGAAGTGCCCGTCAGTGAGAGTTATATTTCAAGTCACTGTTTCGGGTGCCAGACTAAACTCCCTAAAGGTGTCATACTGAGCGAAAAATCCAAAACTGAAAATAGGAAAAAAAAAGAGTTTCATACCAGCTCAAGGTACCGATGCCAAGATTGTCATAATGATTTCTGCATAGATTGTGATGTTTTCACTCACGATGTGCTCCATAACTGCCCTGGATGTGAGGCTGATAGTAGGAAAAAGTGAGTGTTTGTTTTTTTTTTTTTCATCTCGTTTATAAATCAATGTGTGTCTGAAAAAAGTGTATATATAGAAGTAATTAATGAATTTAACTAACGAAATACCAAGGGAACTATAATTCCCCCAACAGCCAACAGTCAACAACATCAAATACATTTTTGACGCTTAGTATTAACAAATTTCAATTTTACAAATTGGGTGTGTAGGAACTCAAAATTGGCGCAGTAATACAGATTTGGAGATTTGGAGATTTCCAATTTTGTGGTTGAGCAAAGGAGACTGCACAGTGCAGCTATACAACTTACAAGCAACAACACAAACAGCTCAGTCGTTTATTTCTTCTGTTTATGGTAAGTTATTTACAAAGTACTTATATCACTAAAACCATACTGCACTTCAAAGTTGCATTGACTTATTTGTTTTCTCCGCCATTTGTTTCACAGTGCATACTGATTTTCACCAACTTAGATAGACGCATTCTTTGGCTAGTTTCGTACGTGGTTAAGATTGAACGATTGACCAGGTCCCACTTTTATTAAACTTACTCATTATTTATATAAACTACCACGCTTACCCTTTTCAGAAAACAACACATAAAGGTTGAATCAAATGTCCACTAGAAAATCTGTTTTGAGATCACTTAAAAATGTGGCCAATGGTTACTCTTCGGTCCAGGTTATGGTCCGTAGTGCAACAAGTAACGATCCATCAGGTCCAAGTACCGCTCAAATGGCAGATGTGGCCAATCATACCTACTCCAACGGTGAGTTTCTAGAAGTCATGGATATGATTGATAGAAGACTAAATGATAAAGGTAAGAATTGGAGACATATTGCCAAATCTTTGACTCTATTGGACTATCTTGTTAGATATGGATCGGATGATGTTGTCATATGGGCGAAAGACAATTTGTATATTATTAAAACTCTAAGAGAATTTCAATTCAGTGATATATCGGGTCACGATCAAGGTGCCATTATCAGAGTGAAAGCCAAAGAATTGACCACTTTGTTAAGAGATGATGAAAGATTGAGGCAAGAAAGAGAATTAGCAAGACAAAGACTAGCTGATAGAAGAAGTCGTCGTCATGGTGATGAATCTCCAGTTGAAGAATTTGATGAATCTTTGCAAAAAGCATTGGAAGAAAGTAGACTTACTGCTGAAGAAGAAGAAAGAAGAAGAAGAAACAAGAGTGATGATAGTTTAGAAAAAGCAATTCAATTAAGTTTGGAAGAAGAACAGATGAGAAATAAGAACCAGAATTTATTGGACTTGGATGATACTCCCCAACCTCCTCAAGCTTATGGTTTCTATCAGCAAGATCAAAACCAGGGTCAAATCGTTGGATATGATATGTTTGGTAATCCAGTTTATGCAAATCAAGCATTGAATACAGGCTATTTGAGCAATGCTTATGATCAGGCTGCTTTAGATCAGCTTGCTGCAGCTCAGCAACAAGCAGCATTACAGCAACAACAATATTTGCAAGAGCAGCAACAGCAGCAATATCTACAACAACAGCAACAATTGTACCAGCAACAGTTATACCAACAGCAGTTAGCTGCTGCTCAGCAACAACAACTTCTACTTCAACAACAACAACAGCAGCAGCAACAACAACAAATTCCTTTAAAGACCGGTTCAAACAATCCGTTTGCTTTTAACCAGCAACAGCAACAACCACAACAACAACAACAACCACAGCAACAATCACAACCACAATCACAATCACAATCACAACCCCAACAGCAACCACCAGCTTCTGCTCAAGAGCCATTGAAACAGACTCCAACAGGCATTCAAAGAATGAATGAACAATACTCTCAATTGAACGCTCTGTTATCAACAGGAGCAGGTATCGATACCTTTGGTAACACAGGTGAAACAAGAATTCCTGCACAACACACTAAGACAGGTACTTTCTTGAATTCATCAGGTACGGGGTACAGACAAGAAACTGGCTCTGGAGCAGGTAATCCATTTTTGGGAACTCAGTATACTGGAATCCCATCAACTGGTATTGTTCCATCTTATACTGGTTATGGCTTTGGTAATCAGACCGGAAATGGTAATTCTCAACAACAGCAAAGAACCCATCAACAAGGTGGAAGTTTGATTGATTTATGATACATTTGTTGTGTTCTAAGGATCTTTTTTTTGTTTTAGTTAATTGATCTGTTTCTACACTACTGATGTTTCTCTATGAGAATTGTCATTGATCAACTCCGCTGTTGAATCTTGTTCCCTGTCTTTTTTTGCGTCTTTTGTTCCTTTAGTTGTTTTGTTTTGTTTTGCACTGTTTTCTGTCGTATCCCTACCATAGAATAAATGCTGTCTAGCTCTCGTCCTTTTCCATTTATTTAGTTTCTGGTTTGCATGTGCTATTATTGTTATCACTGTATGTATTCCCTCCCCTTGTTTGTTTCTCTTTCGTCCATCTTTATCTACAGTCTTCGTCCTGTACCCACAGATTTTACATGGTCTCTAAAGTTTATATAGTCAAATTGATTGCACTTACTACTTCTAGGTTTTGTGATAAAATATTGCTCAAATAGCGTGGTATACAGACAAAATGGTAGAGATCGTTGTATCAGTATACTTTCAAGTGTAAAAATAAAATAAAAGAGAATCAGTCAATAGTCTGAAAGCTACAAACTTTGGATTATTTCTCAATAGTCTGAGAGCTACAAACTTTATTTCTCAATAGTATATTTATATCAAATAATAAGTACTAAATAGTAAATAGTAAAAATCAGTTCCATCAAACCATACTTCATTGTTGTAAAAGTAAATTTATTCAAAAAAAAAATTAAATTCTCCCCTCCCGGGATCGAACCGGGGACCCTGAGATATCTCTTAACAGTTACAGTCTCATGCTCTTCCATCTGAGCTAAGGAGAGGAATTGTTGTAAGGTGTCAATATTCGCGAGACTCATTACATATCACCAAAAACATTACGTGACCGCTTACGTAATCATTCTCTACTATATTGTATGACATTATGTAATTGTGTGGGGGAACATCGCTTGATTTTCTTTATTTTTTGGTTTTTCCTTTATCTGTAAATCATCATTTTACTAATAAATGATAGGTTCTGACAATACCTACGTTAGATTGTGTCCAAACCACTCATTTATTTAAGCTGTATTTCTCTGTGTGTTAATACAGATTCGTGGTATAGAATAATAAACTAATAAATATCGAATATAATCATAATGACCAATTGATTGTCTCCAGTTAGACGAGAAGAATAATGATACGGAATTGATTGTTTCAATTTTGTTTGGTATGTGTAGATTCCTGATTTTCTGCCTGGAACTTTTCTTAGATGGCATGGGAAATAATTTTACATAAAATCATAAAGGAACTTTTTTAATATTAAATTTATTATTTGTTATATTATTTATTTAATAAATCTGTTTTCAATTGAAGAACATTTATTAAATCAATTGTGTGTTATCAAACTAGTCACCAGACTTAAACAAGTTTCAAACAAACCAACTCAGCTTAGTGAGTAAAAGATACTATCTTTAATAGGCCCGAGGAGGTATTAACGAATAAATTACCTGAATGGTAGCCACGCTACTCATCGAGGATTTCAAAGAGGCCTTTTTTTCAACTTCAATCCTGTAATTTCGATAATATCATCCCATATTGAAATGATAATACATTTATTTGTTGTCGTCGTTTAACATTAACTCAAAGAAAAAAAAAAACGAAAAAAAATCAATTGGAAAAGGGTCAAATATCTTGTAATAATATTTACTATTTAGTATCTAGTATATTTACCTACAAAAAAATATCAAGGATTCAAAAATAAACAGGCATGTATAATGTAATAAGTAAAGAGTAACAAATATACTTACAATCATCAACAAGTAAACTTTCTTCAAGCCCAGAAGAAAGTTAACAATCTCCAACCTCTCAATTTAGGAATTGGATCTTCAGGGTGTTTTCTGTAATCATCAAACAAACTGTGCAAATCAACTTCATGAGCTCTAATGTATCTGGTCTTTTTGAATATTTTCCAGAATAAGAATAAGAAGAAAGTTAATGGCAAAATAAAGTATGACGAGAAGAAACTGGCAATATCAAATCTACCATGAACAAAGTTAGTGTAACCGGTGGTTAAGATAATGATTGAAAACACAAACACAGAAATATAACCAGCATAACCACCACCTGGGAATGAATGTGGCAAGTCAGCTCTTGTATATCCTTGAGCTTTCATAGCGCGATGTAAGTGAACGTGGTTAAGACCAATGAAGATCCAACCCATTAACAAATTGGAAGACGTTAAACTTTGGAACCAACCGAAAACGTTAGCTGCAGTTTTGGAGACCGACATATAAGCCAATGGCATGAAGATAGCAACGAATGCAATTCCATAATATGGTAAACCTCTTTTATTAGTCTTTAAAAATATTTGTGGAGCTTGTTTTTTAACAGCCAATGCAAATAAAACTCTTGAACCTTGAACTAATGCGGTATTAGCAGCACTGAAAGCTGAAGTTAACACAACAGCATTAATGATATCTGGCAAGACACTGATACCTGCGTTTTCAAAGGCAACAACGAATGGAGATGACTTAGCAGTACCTGAACCAGCAGAAATACGAGTATCTTTGGAAGAGACAATTATTGTCAAACAAAAGATAGCAGTCATCATTAAAATAGTAACTCTGATGAAGATTCTTTTACAAGCTTTAAAAACAGCACCTCTTGGATTTTTAACTTCACCTGCCAAATTTGGAACAGATTGAACACCACCAAAGGCATAAATGACTGATGATAAAGCTTTCCAAAATGCAGCAAATTTACCTAAACTTCCATCAGTAATAAATTCATTGAATGGTCCACTTGGAGCCTTCCAATATTTGAAACCTATAGGTGTATGATTTGGACCACCACCAGCTGAAACAATAATTGAAGCAAAAATTAAAAGAGTGATCAAACTTAATTTCAACATGGCAAAGACAAATTCAACTTCACCATAAAACCTAACACTATAACTATTAGTAGCAATAACAACAACAATAACTATAGAAATCCAAATTGCTGGATTAAGATCAGTCCAATATGAAATAATAACAGCAGTAGCTGGAATTTCTCCAGGCATAATAGAACCCCATAGAGAAACATATCCATATGCGAAACCTAAAGCAGGATCAACAAAATGTTCCAAATGACGAACGGTGGCAGAAGAAGTTGGCATCAATGAAGCAACTTCAGCCATAGCAATTTGATTAATACCAACAAGAATTGCAACAACCGAATAAGCAATAAAAGTTCCTGCAGGACCTGCTAATGCCAAAGTACCACCTGAAGATAAAAATAAACCTGTACCAAAGACACCACAAATAGCGCTAATTCAAATAAAGGTTACAAAAACTTGTTAGTATGGTACAAAAACACAAAATGGCCAAAAATCAAAAAAAAAACACACACTTACATCATTTGAATATGTCTTGCATCTAAACTGGTAGCTAATCTTGTTCTATCTTGAATGAAAATTTCTCCATCTATTTCATTATTTTGAAATTCTTCTGCTAATAATTCAATATCAGTGACTTTAACATCACTTGTCTTTTTAATACCATGTTGGAAACCACCTTGATCACTTGAATTTAGATCGAGTGAATTGACACTTGAGCTTCCAGCTCCAGCACTATTAGAAGAATCCTTACGGAAAATGTTAAATTTTTCTATTATTGCCATATTAAAAGGGGGGGATGGGATGGAAAGCAAGATGAACTTTTTCTTAACTAACAAAACTTCCTTGATTAACAATCAATGAATAAAGAAATAAACATCTATCATACATTATGAAGTAGGATCAGAGTTGATATTTATATCATTAACACACAAACCATCGGAATTTACCATTCCCGAATTTTACACAGTTTACTTATTTGGCATAATTGAAAGCAAACATATAATCAATCAATTATTAATGTGCAAGATAATAATATATAGACGATCAAACAGACCCGTTAAACAGAAAAGAAGAATACACACACACACATACACATATATTCACTATGGCGACGATCATCTCAAATCACTCTACTATGAAACTGTGTAAAAGAAACCACAAAAATTTCAAGCTTATCAAATAACCGCTGAAAATCTTTTAAAAACGGATGATGACAAACATTATACAGAAAACTGCAAAATGCAATAAATGGTAAAATTGACACACACAATTTCTTTTTCTGGGGAAATATTAAATGCATATAAATAGTAAATACATAATATATACATACAAAGATGGGAATCAACTATGGAAACACACAACTTAACAACTTCATTAGTTAGTTAAGTTATAATTGACAGATTACGCAACTCTCTCACCTCTGCAGGTGTCAATTTAATGCCTCTTGAAGAATAACGCCAATCTTCAATCTCAGTGTGCGCAACCAAACAAAGCTGTCAGATATGGCTTCACTTCACTTCACCACCCACAGTTGTTCACCACTTGAATTGTTCAACTAGCAACTTCTCTTTTGTCATTCTGGGCTGGAACGAACTTACAACATTTACAACCTATTGAATTTTAAGTAGCAGTATAACATAAAAATCAGATTTTAAGAAGTGTGGACATAACTTTATCAGGGGTATTGTTCTCAAGCATATTTAATATTTTTAACAAAGGGCCAAGAAAGAACGAAATTTCAACTTTCTCGACGACAAGAACAACAAGAACAAGAACAAGAACAACAACATCAACTCAATTATGGCTAAACACATCCGAGCATTTCATTTAGTTGAAGGTTTAAAAAATGTTTATGTTTATTTACCCCTTATAACTCACTAGATCCTAAACACATACAGCGCAAGTTGTTAAATATATCCTTTCAATTTACAAAACATGACAAGAAATACAGTTTCCAAGATTCGACTCTTAAGGCACACACACAAGAAAAGCTTGTTACTTAGAATTTGACGTCTTAATTCTGCTAGTAAACTGACTCCGGAATCGTTTACCGTGTACCTCGAGGAATGTTCTGTACTGTAGACTAAGCTAGCTAGTAATCTGTCAATCACCGATTGATTGATTAAAAAAAACAGTATTTTTCTTCAACTAGTTTTCTATCAATCGATGCCTCCCAACAAATTAAAATATTGCCATTGCCATTACTCTCATTGCAGTATTGTGATCTAGATATCAATTCATCCATCGGTAATTCAACCTGTTGAATGAATGCCACATGTTAATCATGTAATCATCTATCTATTGTACCTCCGCCTAACTCTCCCTGCAATTTCACAAACCAACATAAAAGAGTCGCTTTGTTCATGTGATATATTATGATATATAATATTTATTAATCCACACTTTAATTTACCCGAGTTGCCGCGATCCACCGTTCTCCGGTCACCGGGGGACGGGGGTCAGGACTCAGGACTCAGGGCTGCCAGCTTCTCTTGCCGAATTTCCACACCCCAAGGGAAGGAGGCCCCCAGGCTGGGTTGGGCTGCCATTTTGCGCATTTGCTAATTATTTATGATGAAAACAGCTACAATCGATAGTGAAAATTCAACTACATAAACCAATTGATTGATTGATTGATTGATTGATTGATTGATTGATTGATTGATTAATTGACTAATAGTTTTTTATTCAATAAATATTTTAATTCTTGCAATTAGAAACAAATGAATTCAAAAAAAAACAGAACTAACATCTGATAAAAGAATGAACTGAACCATTTTTGAATTGAAACAAATGATTATATATGGCATAATTAGCAAAGTGTGGAGGAATATATATAATATAAAATTATAAATTATATAGTATATACTATATAGTATATACTATATACTATATAGTGTATAGTGTATACCATAGTATATTAATTGATTGAAAAAAATTCAATATTCAATACCCAGGCCGGTTGGAACTTCTTAGCACATTCCATTCCATTCAAAGAGAATGTTCTGTCAATGGGGAGATTGATAGTTTCGATTCCATTGCATCTCTTAAATCTTCTAGTCCATCCAATGTTTCATGTTCATCATCTAGATCAACTTCTTCTTCTTCTTCTTTTCCATCATCTTTATGAACACCATTATTTGAATCATAACTTTGTACAACAGTACCAATTATTGTTTCACCTGATCCAGAAGAATTAGATACATTAAATTTGACATCTCCATTGAATCTACCAAAATTCAAATCCCTATAATCCATCAAAATATCACCAAATGAATTCAATTTAATTCCATAAGTTTCCTCTTGATTTGTGAATTTTGAAAATTGTACACGTCTATTACTATATAGTGGAGCAAATGGTTCACATGTCTCAATCTCAATTTGTGACAGTAGATCGTTGGTTGCTGTTGTTGTTGTTGCTGATGTATCGGTTTCAGATTTTTTTTGAGGTTGGAATGCATTGATTGTTGGAGTTCCGTTTGTGGGCCAAGATGGAATTGAAAGTTTCCAATTGATTTGTCCCGTTTCAATCGAGATCATGAACAAGTTTGATTTTTCATCTAATGCAAGCATTAAATCAGATAATTCTGGAACGTTAAGTAATGATATTTTTTTGAATCCAACATTTGATAAGCACCAACTTAAATTTGTTTTTGTTAATTGTGTTGAAGATGATGATAAAGATAAAGATAATTTTTTATTTGTTCTACTTGATGAAGAACGGTTTTTTTCTGTTGATATTGATGAAGAATTTGTTGTATATGATAAAGAAGCAAAATCTATCAAAAATTCATTATTGAAAGAATGTAATGAACCATTCAATTGACTCAAAGCAAGTATTGATTGATCATTTGAACTCCATAATACGTTATCAATAATAGAAAAAGTTTTCCCTCTTTTGAATTTTTCCATCAATGTTATATGTTTATTAAATTTGGCAAAATCCCAAATATATATATCATCACCTCTACTTGTTACAGTTGATAATAATAAATCATGAGGAGATAATGAAACTTGAGAACATCCTTCAGGTGGTGAGAAACAAAAAATGACTTGTTCAGTTGATAAATCAATCATCATTATATAATTCGAATTAACATTCATTGTATTAATAATTTTAACTAATATTTCTCTAAAATCTTGACTTTTGAAAAATTCATCATCATCATCTTTAGAATTTCTATTATCAATTGTAGGTTGTCTTTGTTGTTGAATTTGTATTGATTGTTGTAAATCTTTATTTGAATTTTTAGCAAAATATTTTTTAATTTTTGAGTGTGAAATTTCTGATAACATTAATATTGAATCAATAGCTGTTTTAGATAAACTTTTCCATATTTTATTGATTAAACTTGTCTGTTTTGATAATTTCAATGGTGTTATTGAATTTGAATTCAAATATTTTGTTAATAAATGACTATTTGATGATGCATTATAAATCAACCAATTACCTTTCAAATCAAACACAGCTTTATTATTTAATAGTTTGGATGTTAAATCAAGTGATTCTATTTTAGTTAAAGTATGCTTATTGAAAACAAATAATTGACCAGTTGAATTATTAGCCAAGACAAAGAAATCATCTGAATCATTAGATTTGACAGAAATATTAACATTATGTGAAGTTGATGAAGGAGACAAAGATGATGATGAATTAGGGGAGGAAGATAACAATAAAGAAGATGAAGATGAAGAAGATGAAGATAAAGATGGAATTGGAATAGGTAAATCAATTGATTTGTTTGAAGAAGATGATAATTCAACAATCATGAATTGAAACTCTTTATAAATATTTTTAATCATAATTAATATTTTATATGTTGAATGAAATTTATCACAAAGTATAGGATATATTTTCAATATACGACCACCTTTAAGTATATTATCAAATTTAGCAACTAAAAATAATGAACCATTCAATGGATTCCAATCCCAAATTTCAATTGAATTAATAAAACCTAATATCAATTCCCCATTTTTACCAAAATCTTTTAAAACTTTGTTGGAACCAACAAGTATATCCGAGGAGTGATTATTATTATTATTATTATTATTATTATCATTAGATAAAGATCCTGTTATATTTGAAGACCCGAATCCATTGATAAATGATGTACCATTATTTGAGGAATTAGGAGGAGATGAAGATGAAGAAGAAGTTGAAGTTGAAGAAATATGAGTTGAGCCATTAGTTGTTTTGTTTTTCACTTTAGACCACAATAGACCCGGACTCCTTATTAAATAACCTCCATTATTATTATTATTATTGTTTGTTATTGGTATTCTTTTAATTTCAGTCAATTCGGCAGTGATGGTGGATGAAGAAGTATTTAAAGGCATTGTAATCATGAGCAAGGCAAGTGATATTTAAAAAAAACCCCCCCCAAAAAAAAACAGTGATACACTTGTTATACTTGTAGATGACTAGCTAGATTATAATAACTGTTGAACACTCTCTTTCAAATCAAGTTTCAACTCATGTATACAATTGGGGGTAATTGCTTGTAATAAAGGTTCTTCAATGTCAATTAAATTAAATTAAATTAAACAAAGGAACAGCCCCAACCCCCCCCTATCTGTCAAATGTTTATGTTTATCTGATACTACAGCAAAAAAATAAACAGGGCGTGGTGCACTTTATTAAATTTAAATTATTATTATCTAATCTTTAATATATATTTTGGTGATTCTAGATTTCTATATTATTATATTATATTATATAATATATTATATAATATATTATATAATCATATACTGACAACAACAACCAGTAGTTACAGGGCTGTGCTGTGTTTCTTAAACAGCCGATCGACCTAGACGTGTGGAGGGGACTATAGACGCGGCCGGTATATGCGCGTCTCTTCACGACTATCGACGTGAGATATATACTACGCAAACAACTCACAGACAAACACGAAAAACAGGTGGAAAAAATTCACACAAGTGGACAAAAAAATATTAGAAAGTTTGCTTGTTCATTTATGAATGAACAAGACAAGACACAAGGGCAATTGATTATTTATTCATTGATATACTAAGTAGCAGTATTACTTGATCGATTCACATTATAACTAGCTAATAATATTATATATACCGTTTGATTTTACTCTTCTTTTATCTTATACCCCACCCACCCACTACATTCTGATACTCTTACAACAACATGTCATCTGCAATTCAATTACTTAATCCAAAGGCCGAATCGATTAGAAGACAACAAGCTTTACAAGTCAATATATCTGCTGCTCAAGGTTTACAAGATGTTTTAAGTACAAATCTAGGTCCAAAAGGTACTTTAAAGATGTTAGTCGATGGTGCAGGTAGTATCAAAATAACTAAAGATGGTAAAGTCTTATTAAGTGAAATGCAAATTCAATCTCCAACTGCTATAATGATTGCAAGAGCTGCTACAGCTCAAGATGAAATAACAGGTGATGGTACTACAACAGTTGTTTTATTAGTTGGTGAATTTTTAAGACAAGCTGAAAGATTTTTGAATGAAGGTATTCATCCAAGAGTTATAACTGATGGTTTTGAAATTGCTCGTGAAGAAACTTTAAGATTTCTTAATGATTTTGTTACTAAAAAAAATGAACCAAATCAAATCGATAGAGAATTACTATTACAAGTTGCTAGATCTTCATTAGCAACTAAAGTTAATCAAGATTTAACTGATGTTTTAACACCAATTGTTACAGATGCAGTTTTAAATGTTAAAGATAATGAAAGTTTAGATTTACATATGATTGAAATTATGGCAATGATGCATGAAACAGCTAAAGATACAGAATTTATTAATGGTTTAGTATTAGATCATGGTGCAAGACATCCTGATATGCCTAAAAGAGTTGAAAATGCTCATATTTTAATATTAAATGTTTCATTAGAATATGAAAAAACTGAAGTCAATTCAAGTTTTTATTATTCATCTGCTGAACAAAGAGATAAATTAGTTTCAAGTGAAAGAAAATTTATTGATGATAAAATACAAAAAATTATTGATTTGAAAAATGAAATTTGTGGATTAGATTCAAATAAAGGTTTTGTTATAATAAATCAAAAAGGTATTGATCCTTTATCTTTAGATATTTTAGCTAAACATGGTATATTAGCTTTAAGAAGAGCTAAAAGAAGAAACATGGAAAGATTACAATTAGTTTGTGGAGGTGAAGCTCAAAATTCAGTTGATGATTTATCTTCTAAAATATTAGGTTATTCAGGTTTAGTTTATGAAGTTTCAATTGGTGAAGAAAAATTCACTTTTGTTACTAAAAATAATAATCCAAAATCTTGTACAATTTTAATTAAAGGAGCTCATAATCATATCATTCAACAAACTAAAGATGCAATTAGAGATGGATTAAGAGCTGTGGCTAATGTCATAAAAGATAAATCATTAGTTCCTGGAGCTGGTGCTTTTTATATGGCAGCTTCTAAACATTTATTAGAATCTAAATCAAATAAAGGTAAATTGAAACCAGGAATTAAGGCATTTTCCGATGCTTTATTAATAATTCCAAAGACACTTGCCAAAAATGCAGGATTAGATGTATTAGATGCTTTATCATCATGTCAAGATGAAATCGATGAAGGAGCAATTGTTGGTATTGATTTAAATTCAGGTGAACCTATGGATCCAACAGTGGAAGGAATTTGGGATTCTTTTAGAGTTATTAGAAATGCAATCTCTTCTGCTACGGGGATAGCTTCTAATTTGTTATTATGTGATGAATTGTTAAAAGCTGGTAGATCTTCATTGAAAAACCAACAAGGCTAAAATTCATTTATTCATTTATTATTAATTATTATTATATTTTGTTTATAATTGTCATTTGATAGATCAACAGTTGAATCTTTTTCTATTCTTCTTCTTTTTCTGTTTTTCAAAACACTACGTACATTGTAATTGTTTGAATAACTAATCAAATATAAATTGTAAAATAGGTGAAGGGGAGGGTATCTAAATTATTTGAATGTATATAGTATATACTACTTATATAAGAAATTTTCCTGGTTAAAAAAAAAAAAAATAATTTAGTTATATGGTTCTTATAGTTACATCGTATAAAATGCGCACACCTTGAGAATATCTTTGAAGAGAAAGAAGAATTAGAAGAGTATAATTATCAAGGTAGTAGTAGTAGTGTTAGGCAAATAAAAAAGGAGCAAATTTAAGAGAAGATACCGGAGTTATTAAAGTTAATCAGTTATTTGCTCATTCAAGTTTACAAACAATCATACAAATAATCAAAAGCAGTAACACTGTAATAGGAAGAAGAAATTTGTTCAAAAAATTTCATATCAAAAGATCTAGACAATAAAAATACATAATACATATATAATAAGTACAATTAATACATACTCTTCTTATCCACAACAGGGTCTTCCCCCACCCACCCTACCGTTATAATCGAAGAATAAGAACCTTGTTTGCTGTCTTGGCATAAAGAAGGACTGGCTTTACAAAAACCTTTAAATTGTATGAAATAATTAATAAATTAGTTTACAATACAATACAAAAAAAAAAAAGCACAATTTCTGTGTAACCGGACTTAATAGTGTCAAATTTGAGCAGATTTCTGTTTCAATTTAGCAGTGCTCTTGGGGAGTTTTGTAGATTATCAGATCAGATCAGATCAGATCAGATATACAAGTAGTTTTAAGTGATATACACAGAATCTATTTGGCGACTGACTAGTTGTAGTTGATTGTCAACTAATATCTATAGTACCTTACTACTTATGTATGTATATTAATTACATGTTTAATACACCAAATTAAACAACTAAAAGCTCCAATCAAAATTACTCGAGCGCCTACTGATTTTTCTGCCGCTTGGGCTTGCCGCCGCCGCTGCCGCTCCCGCCGCCGCTGCTGTCCTCTTCCTCCCCCCTTGAGCGTGCGGATTTTATCACTATAGTAGGGATGTAAGATCTATCTATGACTTATTTCCTTACATATATATATATACAGTACCACCAAATAATGTAACCACTAAAATATTAACTATAATATGTAAATTCAAATAATCGATTTAAATTACATACACTTTCAAGTAGAAACTAAAGAGTGAAAATTTTTAATACGAGATTCGAAAAGTGTGTGTGTTGTTGAAATAAGCATTACAATTGCACATCTCCTGATTGGCTACAGATACAGATACAGAAACACACTCGCCTCAGCCAGCAAGCCAGCCAGCAAGCTAGCGCCGCGTTGTGCCGTTTAACATCCTTGGGGGGTTTGCCTGGCACCGGGGGGACACTGGACAGCCCAGGCCTATTTGTCGGGGTTGTCGCCAATCTGCCCGCAAATTTCCAAGATTCATCCGTGGCTTTCTCGGGGGTAACGTACGTACACGTTACACACGTTACACGTACACGTACCTGCCTGCCTGCCTGCCTGCCTTTTTCTTGGTAATCGTGGAACGGAACATCTGATCTATATATGATTAATTGATAGATTGATTGATCTGATCAAATTGATTGATTAATTGAATAATTCCATATGTACATGTATAGTATGTACAATACATTGTTGTAATTTGAAGCCGTCTGGCCATTTTCAACTATAGTTAGCTAGTTACTTAATTTGTTAATTGAAAAATAATAAAATAATCAAAAGAAAGAATGTATTGTTATATAGTATTTTATTTTTCTTAAAAGTGCTACCACTATATTTATTACCTGCCACCATCATCCATTACTTTTCTTGTATTTTTCTCTTCTTCTACTATTCCATCCTTTTTCTCTTTAATAATTCTACATCATACAATAACTTTAACTTTCAAAAAGTTAGTTTGTAAATCAACTTCATTCATATAAGACTAATTAACAGTCATTGATCGGTTCGGTACCCACTCAAATTGCCATCCCCTAGGCGTTCCGTTTTCTTTTTTTAAAGCTTCATCATATCACATCATACATTAGAGACGGGAGACCTGAGACCTGAGACCTGAGACTATTATTATATATTATTATGTCTATGTTAACAATAAATCCATACAAATTCAATCCAATCATCAATAATATGATCAATTCATCAACCAAATTAGATACAACGGAATCTAAAAACGAAATTCATTCAGATTTAACATCAAATTTGAAAAAAAATAATTTAAAGATTCCTGTTCAAAAAAGACATCACAAAAGAACATCGCCAATTTCTTCTTCTTCAATAATAGAAACATCAATCGCAACAACAGATGATAACAAAACAACTTCTTCTTCTTCTTCTATTTCACAACAAGACCAAAAAATAAAGACTGAATCATCATCATCATCATCATCATCCATTAATAAATCATCTCATCATCAACCACACAATTTCCATTCCCATCCTCAAGGTCAAGCGTGTGGAAATTGTGCTGCTACAAAGACACCATTATGGAGAAGAACTCCCGATGGTAAATTAACATGTAATGCATGTGGATTATATTATAAAGCAAATAATACACATAGACCAATCAATTTGAAAAAACCACCAAATTTAATTTTTGTCTCCAAGGAAGAACTTAAAGTTGGTACATGCGCGGGTGATGGTCGTTGTAATGGTACAGGTGGCGCATCTTCATGTAATGGATGCCCTGCATTTAATAACAGAGTATTATTATCCGATTCAAAAGATGAAAATGGGAATCATCATCACATAAACAACCATAATAATGATTCATATCATCATCTTAATAATAATCTTCATCATCATCATTCATCAGATAGTTCAGATGGTGAATCTAATTCATCCGATCATCCTTTAATTGTCGCATGTACCAATTGTGGTACAACAGTCACCCCATTATGGAGACGTAACGAACTTGGAAATACCATTTGTAATGCTTGTGGATTATATTATCGTCTTCATGGATCTCATAGACCTGTAAAGATGAAAAAAATAACAATAAAGAGAAGAAAAAGAAATCATATTTCCAATGGAGTTACCAATACTACCTATAATGGAAATCTAATAGGAGATAATAATACTGGTAGTGGAACTGAATCTGTAACACCACCAGTGTCACCACCACAAGTGCAGCAACAACAACAACAACAACAACAACAACAACATATCGTCAATTTGGGATCTCAATCAAACAACTCTTCTTCTTTCATTAAAAGAGATCTGTTATCGCCTTCACCAATCCCATCTCGTGACCTTTATCAACATCATCAACAACAACAACAACATATCGATTTACCTCCAATTCATATCCCTACCTCTTTTTCCAATTCGTCTCCTTCACTACCAAATACAACATCAGAAATAATAAACTCAGGCATCAATGATAATATCAAATTACCATCCCCTGTTCAATCAGCGTACCATATTACTTTACCTTCAATCCAGTCACAACAATTTCAATCAATCAAACCACAATTAAGGTTCTCCAGAGCCCCGCCACCTGCTATTGATTTCACAGCTATGTTTTCAAGATCAAACACCTTGCGCGATTCATCTCCAGCTAGTTCATTAACAAGTCCTATAGGAACTCCATTGCTTGGTGAAAGTGGATCTTCTGGTATAGTGACAAATCTAGTAGCATCTTCAACTATTCAAAGACCTCATGAAAGTAGTAGAAATAATACTAGGGATTTCTCCCCATCATCATCATCATCATCATCAACATTGATTACTGATTCCTCAAATAGAATGAAAGAGACTTTCAAAGAAGATCGCCAAGTTAACAAGTCAATGAGTGTTAACTCCTTATTGAATTAAAATTATGCATTAAACAGTTTAACTTTTTTTTTCTTTTTTTTCGTGGATTATTTGTTCTATATATACATGTTTTACTTTATATCAAATTTTTCTGCCTATGTATTAATATCATTTATTTATATATACTCCTATTAGTTGTAATACTGTCATGTATTATTTATTCAAACTTCATATATGTCTAGTACAACTTAATTAGACGCTGAGAACGATCTCAAAACACCTGCCAGAATAAGAACATGTTCAATAGCATAAAAGATTCAAAACATACTTTGATTTATGTTTATTTAATACACTGAAGATTAACCATTACAAGAACATAAAACTCTCTTTATCAACAACATCTGGAACCAAAGTAACGAACTGATTAAGATAACACAATACACTAGATGCTAAGTTGACAAATTGATACTCATAAACGAAGCTACAACGAAATATTCAAAGATCGTAATAATATACACACTTTTCATACAGTTAAATGAAACGCGAAAGGTGGGAATCGAAACCCAATCAGAACCGTCACGAATCCAACATCAGTGATGAACCAATCACAAAGACCACAGCTAAGTTACGATTAATAAACATACAGAATACTAACGACACTGGCCCTCGAGAAACGCTCATCCCAAGACATCATATCACAAGTGATTCTAATAACTTGCATATCCTGCCATCGTTGTCTGAATTAGGAGTCAAGTCAACAACCACAATATCCAACAGCGTCCCGATTATATTGCATGGAAAGACAGATCTTCGTAAATCTAAATTAGAGCTAGGACAACCTTTACCGTTGCCCTATAAAACCTCAAACACCAAAGCAAGTGAGACGCGAGAGAATGAATCAATTCATGTCCCGCTTAGGAGACAATTAATTGGGTCACAACGACCAAAAAGTGATCAAGAAATCCACAAAACTCACAATCGTTCAAGCAGTACAGAATATCAGAGTGGGGAATTGAGTAGGAGGAAATTATATGAGAATATCAGTAAGTTGATTGAAGAAAAAAGTAAAGGAAATTTGAACAATGAAAATGATAATGAAGAAGTCAGTACTGTTGATCATGCGAATGAATCATTGGAAATATTGAATGACCGGAATTTTGACGAAGATAACTTTGTTGACGTTGATAGTCATAGAAAATTAAGATTGAAAAGATTGAAGCAGAGATTACTGGAAGGTTTGAAAGCCCCTCAAGATAATAATATCTTTGATTACAACTCCAATCAGATTACCAAGTCGGATAACACAGTAGATGATCAAATCAATAAATTAGAACAATTAATCAATATAAAGCAAAAGAAATCTACAGACTCAGATAATGAGTTTAATAATAATAATAATATCGATCATGAAAATGCTTCTGAATCAACGACTAAAATTGAAACACCTACCGAAAAGGATGCCACGAATGACTTTCAAGGAGAATTTGATCATCAACAGGTTGAATTGAGTCAGTTATCTAACATATCAACAAGCTCGAAGCGATCTTCCCATCAGCATTCAAACTCTGGAATTATAGACCTTGATCGAACAAGGAACAAAACCGAGTCAAGTGCCATTCCCGGTAATCAAACAGTCATACAATCGGTTAACAAACAGGATACAGAAACAAATTTACCAGAAACCAAATCGGTTGAGTTAGTCACCAGATTCTCCTACAAAAATATGATACTGAAACTTGTTCTTTTGTTGGTGTTAATAGTTGCCGGTTCATCCTACGCTGTCTCGGATTAGGCATAACTTATGCAAATATTGTAATATTTAGAAATTGTACATAAACGTACATGAATGTATAGTACAAATGTAGATTATGAACATGAAAAAACATAAATTTGGATTCTTCAAGTGAATTGAAAAAAATATGAATCAGACTGTAAAACTGAACATCATTATAATTTGATGTCTGTTTCACTTCCATACCGTTAAAATACAGTTGTGTTCCCCTCCCCTCAATCAGTCACATCAATTGCAATAACCTCTGAATAACATATCCATAAATGTCAGTAGTACGTTCGTAATTCGCAACTGATGGACCTAGGCATGATTTCCTTCAACCCAGGTAAGAAAAAAAAATTCAATTTTTCTTGAAGACCTCATTAATCAATCAAAACACAACACGAATATGTCCTTAAGTTATGTGCTGTCCTCATCAGCATCATTTCCATCTTCTTCGTCCGGCTCATTATTGCTGAAGAAATCATCATTCCCTTCTTCATCAGTTGATTGATCATGTAAATTATAGGAAAACTCATAGCCAAAATCCTTAGTTATATAATTTAACAAAGAGTTGAAGACTAAAGTAATGTTATAATCTTCAAATGAATCCAAATTTTTCATGAAATTCTTCAAACTTGGTATTAATTCAGTCAATTGAACAAAAGAATTTTCATTCTCTCTCTCAATATCTTGCTCATTAGATTTAATCAACATCAAATGACTCTTAAATATCTGGAAAAATTCCAACACAAACATCACATCCTGATTGACCAAATCAATCGAATTGAAAATCAATTTACTCAAACTGTACCATTGCTGCAAACAGCAGTAATTGTTCAATACTAGCAAACCAATAAACGAGAACGTGTACTCTTGCTTAAAAAGCTCTCTATCGTGGTAGTTCAATTCAATAAACCATGATTTATCCAAATATCCTTTCGTTCTCTCCCTGATATCTGTAGTGGCCGGAATTAATCTCTTGTAGTCTATCACAGTCAATTTTAACGTCTCTAATCGCTCTGCATCTTTGGCCAAGTCATCTTGAACATATTTATCCAACTTTGTCTTTGTGGATCGTTGTGCCGAGGAGTCAAGTAATGCTTGTTTCAACTGATTGATTTCTAACTGAGAGGAGTCGTACGTTCTGAAGATGCCCGAATAAGAATCACTACTATTAGTGAGGAACGGGCATGGCATTGCAATATAGGTGGATATTTGATCATTCCAAGCATCATTCTGCGATTTGAATCTTTCCAAATTAATCAAATAAGGAACTGTCTGTTCAGTGACAAGATCTGAACTGTTTGACATGGACTCAATCAATAGCTCACCATCTTCAGTAAATGAAACAATTACAACTACTTCTTTTTTTATTTTGAAATGAATGAAGATTCCGTTACGTGTGTCGTTGAGCTGATTAGTCAAGTGAAGAAAGTGTGTACCATTTGGGATGTTCTTCAATCCTTTGAACGAATTGGAAGAAGTATGGTTGAAGAATAGTAGATCTAGACCAATTTGATAGAAATCAGGTACTTGATGCTTGAAAATTATTATATTTGACATATCATTCTATCGTGTGTGGTTGTATGTAGCTTTGGTGAGTGGATGTTGTTGAAAACAACTGATATTGTAGAAGAGAAATAAAGTAATTAATGAAAAGATAATATGGAAAATCAAATATATTTAAATCTCAAAACCAAAAAATTAAAAAATAAGATCGAATGAAAAATAAATATCGAGATACTTATTTCATTTACCTATTTTATCCTCTTATAAGATTGATTACTCGAAAAGGTTAAACTATCATAGATGGTTACAAAATGTCAATAACAAGGAAATTGAAAGTTGGCCTTGAAATCCATACCCAGTTAAACACAAATCGTAAATTATTTTCATTATCGAATAATATATCATCCAATCTAAACATCAGACCAAATTCACAAACTTCATTTTTTGATATAAGTTTACCAGGAACACAACCAATACTTAACAAAGATTCCATATTATATGCATGTAAATTAGCATTAACTCTAAATTGTAAAATACAGCCTATTTCAACATTCGACAGGAAACATTATTTTTATGGAGATCAACCATTAGGGTATCAAATAACTCAACATTATAAGCCCATAGCAACAGATGGATTTGTCGACTTATTGACTAAACATGATAAGGACTTACAAAATGATACGAGAATTAATATCGAAAGATTACAAATAGAACAAGATACCGGCCGCTCATTATACAAAGTCGACGATCATTCTAATGTTGACTTCAATAGATCTAACATCCCATTGATTGAAATGGTCACGAGACCAGACTTCACTTCCATTAATGAAGTGAAAGCTTTTATCAAGAAATATCAGTTGATGGTGGTCAACTTAGGAATATCGAAAGGTGAATTAGAAACCGGGTCAATTAGAGTAGACGTTAATGTTTCTGTGGACTCACACTCTAGAATCGAAATCAAGAACGTTCCAACTGTTTCCGGAATTATCTCAGCTATAAAATACGAATATAAGAGACAGTCTGCCGCTTTGGATAACGTGTCATATCTAGATGTTGGGGTGCAGACTAGAGGATGGAATGGGAAAGAAACTTATAAATTAAGATCAAAGGAAGATTCAATTGATTATCGATACATGCCGGACCCTGAATTACCAATGATCAAATTGAACTTGGATGATTTGGTCCCTCGTATTAAGAAACAATTACCTGTATCAATTGATGACCAATTGAATGAGTTGATTAATCCTAATGGACTTTATCGTTTGAAATTAAGGGACGCTAACTTATTGATGTCGAGTAATGATGATCTACTACCATATTATAAAGAATTATTTGAGAAAAGTCAACTGAACGGTATACCCAATCCAATAAACTGGATCTCCCATGAACTAATCGGACAATTGAACAAGTCAGGATTAAAATTCTCGAAGGATGTATTGTCTGTTGACAAATTCATCGAATTACTCCTCAGCTTACATGAAGGAAAACTAACCAAGAATAACGGGAAACTACTTTTAATGCATTTACTCAACAACAAAGAAGACCAAACACGTCCTATTGTGGAATTGATAGATGAGTTTGAACTTGGTAAAGATGACGGGGATGATAACGGCGAGCAGGTAATGGAGGTTGTCGACTTGGTTTTAAAGGAGAACGAAGGGGTGGTTGAGCAGATTACAAAACGCGGTAAAATCACTAAAGTGAATTACTTGATTGGCCAGTGTATGAGGGTTTCGAATGGGAAGTTTGAATCTAAGGTGTTTCAAGATGCTTTGAAAAACAAATTAGAATTATAGCGAACTACATGTAAATAGAATAAATACCTTATAATAGTAAAATATTCTTATTATTATAGATTAACTTATCGATAAAAAAAAAAAAAAATGAAACAAAGGGAACAAACGACTGATAAACCAGTATCAAAGAAAATGAAGACATACCATTTCAAAAATAGGTACACACAGGTCAAAGAAAATAACTAAAAAAAAAAGACAAATCCAACACCATCATAAAGGAGTAACATTAATAAAAACAAAAAAGGAACCATACAACAAACCTAACCAAGAAACTTAAAAATATTTAAAAATAACCACTGAAATCGAATTAACATAAAGGAGAGCTCATGAGCTCACCTTTTGCTAATTAACAAAATGCTTTAAATATATATATGAAACCTACTGAATTTCTTCAAATTGATCTCCGAAAGTATTCTCACCACTGTACAAAATGTACAAGAACCCATCTTCATCTTTATATTGCTCATAAATTGTACTCATTAACGAAGCAGTTGGTGGTAAGATATCATTAACGAAAATGAAAATGGCCTTTTCAGGAGGCAACATGATTCTCTTTCTAATGACCCAAACAAATTGGCCAACTGTTAAATCTGAAGGGACTAAATATTTACGTTTATCAATTTCTGCAATATCACTTTCTTCAACCTTCTCACAAATTACAGGAACACGGTCTTGGAACTTGGTTCTAATTCTTTGTGATTCTGCTTTTCTTCTCTCTGTTTATGTGGGTGAAAATTTAAGAAAATCGCTATGTTAGTATATTTGTAGATTCATCATCTATAGGTATTATAGATATAGTGTTTACACATTTAATATTAAAATAACAATACGTACCAAGAGGATGTTCGTCTTTGAATTGAGATCTCATTGTTTAATATTGTGATTGTTTACTTGCTTGCTTGCTTGATTAATTAATTGATTGACTGATTGTGTGAAGTTATTTATAGATAAGTAAAACGTGAATATATGTGAGATATACACACACACACTTTAACAAACCACCTCAAAACAAGCAAACAAATAAAACAAACAAACAAATAGATAAGTGATAGATAAGTAATACATTAATTTAATTTAAATTTATGATATTATAAATAAAAACAGAGGGGGCAAATCTACTTACGTAATTGCTTATATGCGCGTTTTATTATTAAATTAAAAAAAATAAACATCACATGACTGATATCATTACACCTCAAGTCCTTTTTTGTATTGAATTTCCCATTTTAGGCTTCCCTTTTCTGATGTTTGGGAACCTTTGTATATGGTAGGAAATACAACGAGTTGCTCAGTGCCATCTTCAAGTAGTTGAACTACCACGGGCAAATTTTCCAAAGAAGAATTCAGTTTTCTACCCTTGTGGAAGAAGCTTTTTTTGCTGTCGATTCTCTCTTTGATTGACTGAGTATTTCTGAATAATTCAATTCTATAATTACCAAGTCTACTCTCATGAGTCGTCTTGAACCTTAGAAAAATACGATTATCAAATTTGAGAAATGATGTCCATTTGCCCACCTCAACTAATGAGAAATTAACATCTGGGGTAACTGAATGCTTATCATTATTATATCTCTTGGCTTTTAAAGTGTACGTTGATGTATGTGGATTATAAGTTATATCAATTGAACATTTCAATAATAATGTTTTCATATTTAGTTCTGTCGCATTATCTACTATGTCCTTATGATAATTCTGCGAAAGAGAGTGAATTGACTCAGCTAATGATTCTCCATTCACTTTATTAGATCTCTCAAATGATGAATTTTTCGAATCTATTGTGGTGAATCGATGATAATATCTATCTATTGGAGAGATTTTGTAAAAAACCTTGAAAAAAAATCTATCTATTACTTGATAATTATAATTTTCAAATACCTTTTGAGGAATTGTCATTGTTAAACTTAAATGTTGTTTATCAAACTTAGTTTCAATCAAATTCGGTAGTTCATTTAAAACTTGATCACGAATCACTTTATTCAATTCATCCAACTTCTGTAATGAATTGATAATGGCATCAGTACTTAAATCACCACCCACAGAAGAATTCCCTTCTCTAACCTTAAACATAGCCCTATATTTATTTCGAAAATTAGTTGGTTCCAAATTTGTCTCATCTTCAAACCATTTCAAATTATTCATCTCTGCGTAATCGTATATTTCATTTTTCGTTATGTTCAACAATGGACGTATTAAATTCAAACTGTAAAGAGTCCTGGATCTCATTAATGAATCACTTTCCAAACTATCCCCTAAGCTAAAATCAATTGGAAATCTTTGTTTTGGTTTGATGCTACTCAATCCGAATATGGTACTGTTTCCTTTCAACCTTATTAAAAATGTTTCAATTTGATCATTTAAATGATGTCCTAAAAATAAATTATTTATCTTTTGTTTATAACAATATTTTAAAAACAATTCATATCTATACTGACGTGCTTCTAACTCCAACCTGCTTTCATTGATCTGGTTTCCTATCTTCAATACTTCATGAACAAGTTCGTTTTTGGAAACTAAGTTCTTGTATGTGCTTTTGATCATTTCACTTAATTGAGAAGCTTCTAGTGAACTATTACTCCTCAACTGATGATCAATGGTGATACAATGTATCTCTAATTTGAAACGACTTGTCTGATCAAAATTTGATTTGAATCGTGTCAATAAATGTAGTAAAACCATTGAATCAACTCCACCTGATAATGCAATACCTATCTTATATGATAGTTTGTATTGATTCGATGGTTCATTGCCCTGGAAGAGCGTTGCCATCGCTTTGCTGAATTTGTGTGTTACTGACATATATATTATTATTCTGCTATATCGATTGAAATGTCCTTTGTATCAACCTTCGTTGTTGTCCTTTCTACTCTTCTTTCCCTTGTCTTCTCTTATTTAAAGAGCATGTTTATTAAATTTCAAAATCGGTTTTTGGGTATGCACAGCCAGCCTTTATTATTTAAACGACTAAGTTCTAAAAGACCGTATAATACAAATAGATCTTTATAAACATTTACCTCTTTTCAAATGATAACTGGATATTATATATGATGGAAGAAAAATACATACAAAAATTAACCAATAGTAGAAACAAAAGAAACACCTCACTCGAGTAGTAATAAACTTAAAAAACAAAACAAAAATAATAGATAAACACACATATATCTATCAAGGAGCTATGCAAATTGAATCAATCAAGTCTAAGCTATCTCTAATCAATCCAAAAACAAAATTCAAAAAAAACAGACAAAAAACGCATTAAGCCAATGCACCCATAGGATCGTAATATGGTAAGACCTTATAATCTTTACTCTTCCAAATATCAGTTAAATTCTTAGCAGCGTATTGCTCAGATGTAACAACTTGGAAAACATATTCATCAAACCATTTATCAGTCATAATGAAATAACCTTTATGCTCACCATATTCACCCCATGAGTTCTCAACTTTCCATCTAACTGGTTTATCATCAACTAAATGAACACCACATAATACCATTGCATGTGTCATTTGAGAAGAACCTGTTAATAATCTTTGTTTCTTAGTAAGATTTAAACCTGTACCAAAACCTAATTTATAATCCCATGATTCAACATCCAATAAACCAATTGATGTATCTTCAAATTTGCCAACATCTGAGCCAAAGAAAACCGGTTCATTTAATTTCAACATTTCAATGGCTGCTTGTTTCAAATTAGAAATGGATGTATTGACATATTCGATTGGTTTACCACCTTCAATATTACCTAATTTATCAACTGTATATAACCCTTCATCATTTCTTGGATCATGAATCAATGAGAAATAATTATCAGCTTTGAAATCTAATAACTCATTATAAAAATTTAAAGGAGTTGTTTCAATTGAATGATAGTTACCATGTTTATCCTTATAATCCCATTTGATTGAATCATTTGGTTTTGGTGGAATACCTAAAGTCAAGGCCAGAATATTATAAATCTCTTTCAACATTGATTCTTTTAATTCATTGATTTGAGTTGAACCCTTTTCACTGTTCTTGACATTTCTTAGAATTAATGAAAACTCTCTCAATTTATTATTAATTAAATAATTTAATCTTGATGATGAGATTGATGATGCAGAATCTGGATAAATTGATTTTGGAATTAATCCATATTTATTGACCAAATTAACAACCATATCCCATTGTCCACCATCATTTTCAGGTAATTGCATGAAGAATTGAACAATTCTGGAATCAATATCTTCTTCAGATGTTTCCAAAATTCTATTTAAATACCAATTAGATTTTTGTAATTTATCATGGAAAAACAAATAATTTTGAGAAAATTCAAAATTATCTAAATTGAATTTATTTTTCATAGATTCTTTGAAAACATTGGTCGATGCAAATAACCAACATCTACCTGAAGATTTCTGATTTGTGATTGGCCCACCGTCAAATTTAACTGTAACGTTGAATAAATCAACGTTATTCTTATTCATCTTTGATGTATTAGCAATAATCTTGGTAATATCATTGCCTGTAAAACAATTCAATGCCAATTGATTTTTAGGATCAGATAACAAACTCTCTTCCCATTTGTTTAAATTGAAAATACTGATTGGATTTCCCTCATCATCAAAAGTATTTTCATCGTTATTAGAGGAAGCTGACAAAAGATTTTGTAGCTTTGAAACCAATTCTTCATCAACTTCTACCGACGAGGAGGATTTATTGATAGGTGTGAAAGTTGGATTATTGAAAGATGCTGACTTGGAGGTGTTTGAACCCATTTTTATAAGTTGTTGATAATTAGCTGTGTATGACGACAACTCAATTGACATCCAAGCAAAAGAAGAAATAAAGGTTTATAAAGTAGTGATAGTACAATCAATTCTATATCATCTGTTTCATATAAGATAAGAAGAAGAAGAAGGTCAGATGAGATTCCCGAATTTCCGGGTGCAACAACAACCGCCGCGCCCAGCCACATATATTTGGTGCAAAGATGTTTGGTTTGAAGGATATGTTTACCCCACTCAAATTACATAATCAATCAATACCCATTTCTTGGAACCTTTTAAAAGGAAATGGAATTAACAGATGGGGATGTTAAAGATCGAATCATTATCAGTTGGAATGGATTCTATAATATATTCTATAATATATAATAAGATAGACTACAGAAGTGACACAATTATATTTGTTGTGTTGTTGAAGTCGAAATGAGTAGACTGCTCAATAGGTCAATTCCAGGCTTGACCAGGAGATCATCATCATCATCATCATCACATTATTGTTTCCTTTTAAATATTTCCACTAGGCCCTATACTTATAATGCTGTGGTAGTATCCAATGAGCAAAATTCAGATTATTATGGATCAATTGAAAATCAGAATTCTCAATATTCATCTGGTCTTATAGTTAAATGGGAGGATACGACAAATCCACCCTCACTGCTCACTAATCAGATTGATGAGAAGCCAATTCTTTTAAATACTACCTTGATTGAAAAATTGAAAGCTATACAAAAATCAAATCTTATCTCATCGAAAACAAGGGTTAGAATTGACAAGAGACAATTTATAAAACACTTTAACAGATTTGTTCTTTATAACGCAGAGAAAAGAGTAAACTTTTCATCCAAAGAATTTCTGGAACTAGACTATTTTTTTGATTCAATTCCCGAACATTCAAACATCACAGTAACCAAAGACGCCATGATTAATTATGAATTTACTTCACCCTATGAGCTTTCTCAATACTTGAAGAGCATATCTATGGGACTTGATACCAGAAGCAAAAGGGAAGAAGCAACATCCAAAATATTTAAAGATGTGTTAACAAAATCAAATTTTTCAAATCTAAGCATGCATAGTATTAAACTAATATTAAAGTTTTTCACTGAAGGAAAAGATATGTTGTCAACTCAACAAACTTTAAAATTGATAACATCAATTGGATTAAAACCTGATATTGACTGTGTGAATATCTGTTTCCATAATTTGCATATTCAGTATGAAAGTTCAAAAATAAACAAGGAGCGCAATATTAAGATTGCAAATCGATTGATTAGCTATATTTCGAAAGCTAACTTGAAACCAAATTTAACAACATGGAAATTTATGGTGAGGTATCTAACACCAGATGATATACCTGAAATATTGCCAACAATATTAAAAATAAATTTCCCACTTCGCTTGATCCTTCAAGATATTTTAAAAAACATTGATGAATCCAAGCTACCAATGCATAAATTTATTGAAATAATAGAGACTAACAACCCTGAGATTGCTGAATCATTTGAATTGAATGATTATTTATTGATACATATTGCTTATAATAACTGGGTAGGTGTCTTTCAAGTTATCAGCACATTGAGTAAAATCAATCAGTTGCATAATAATCAGATTAGAATTTGTATCTCTCAGTTGGTTGCTGATAAGAAAGCATATTTAGCCGTTTCATTGATTGAATTTCTACATAAACAGAAGAACATCTTTCGCCATGAAAATGAGTTTGAGCTTACAAAGATGTATAATTACTTACTAGAAATATTTTTACTCAAAAAGAAGATCACAAATGAGGAGAATTGGATAAAGTTTGTTAATTTTTTGTTCAATCGATCAGAGAGAAACGTTGTTACACTTATCAATCAATTAAAGATATTAGGAAAGGTTTTTGTTTTTAAGAAGAAACTTTTGGAAGGATTATATAAAATTGATAACCTATTTTTGAAATCATTAGTTTGGAAAGATAATAAACCTCGTCCAATTCTTGAAGATAACAAGAAAAAATATATTAGGGTAGCGAATTTGATATCTTGTGCTGTTGAATGATTAAGATATACACATTTGTAATTGATGAACTGTTTGAACATATCTATAGAAAAATAGATGAAACTTAATAATAGAATACTAGATAGAATAACGAAATGACGAAATTCTTTAAATAAATTAAATAAACAAAAAAAAAAAAGGGGGGCGGGGGCTTTAATATGTAGTTTATTAGGTGGCTAAGGGAAATTAAATATGTGGCTGATTTGGCGAATAACGGCTGTGTAAATTCTCTATTTTTTTTTGTTTTTTTGTTTGAAAATTTTCAATTTTGTTTTGCTTGTTTAATCTTAAAATTTAAAGCTGTTTTGAGCATGAAAAGAAAGGGTGGTGTTTTCAATTGCACGGTTATCACTCAGTTTGACTTGTCATATATAAATAACACACATATAATTAATACGAAGAGTTGTTTTGAAATGGCAAAGGATCATAACAAAAAGAAATCATCTAAAGATGAACAGCCTACAAAACTGTCAATTTTTGGTTCTAAATCATCGAATGCTACCTTAGATAGCTCATTGAGCTCATCGTTGTTTGGAAAAGCTACACAAATCAATAACAGGGATTTGATTGCACAGAAACAGAGAACAGTTGTTGAGATTCCTGTTGATGAGGAATTAGAAGAACAAATGGATGTTGATGAGGACGATCAATCAGAGAAAGAAAGCGAACCAAAAGTTGAACCAAAGGAAAAATCAAAGTTAAAATCGAAAACTTCTAAGAAATCAGCAGAAGAAGAAGATGAGAATTTTGATTTAGAATCGAACTATTTAGGAAAGCTACTCGATGAAGAAACAAAAATTGCACAATCCGAAGAACAAAAGGAAGAGTCAGGCTCAGATTCAGACTCAGACTCAGATTCAGATTCAGATTCAAATCCATCAGACTCAGATTTGAAAGATAAATCAGCTCCACAAAAATCAGTTAAAGCTAAAACAATTGATCTTAAGGATGCAGAACTAGAAAAAGCTGAAAGAACAATATTTGTAGGTAATGTCCCATCATCAGTGATGTCATCAAAGAAAGCAACCAAAGATTTCAAAAATGTTTTCAAAGCTATTGGATCAATTGAATCAATTAGATTCAGATCATTGAATATTTCATCTAACGCTCCACGTAAAGTTGCATTTATATCAAAATCATTCAAAGAAGGTGACAATTTAACGGTGAATTCATATATAGTTTTCAAAGAAAAATCAGATTCATTAACTGCCATGAGTAAATTAAATGGTTTTGTTTATTTGAATAACCATTTAAGAGTCGATCATTTAACTCATCCATTGAAGCAAGATAACAAACTATCAATATTTGTTGGAAATTTAGATTTTGAAGAAAATGAAGAATCATTATGGAAATTCTTCAACGAGACTTGTAAAACATCTAGTGACAATAATGAAAATATTATATCCAATGTTAGAATCATTAGAGATTCAAAAACTAATTTTGGAAAAGGGTTTGCTATTGTTCAATTCATAGACACTAACCATGTCGACAAAGCACTATTACAAAATGAGAAGAAACTAACAACAAGTAACAAACCTAGAAAGCTAAGAATATCAAGATGTAAAAACAATCAGTTCAACAAATCGTCAAACATCACCACAGGACCAAGATCAAATGGTGTTACATACACAGACAAACAAAAAACGATAATAGGAAGAGGTAAGAAATTCTTGAACAAGAGTGATAGAAACAGTATTGGTAGAGTTGTAATTGAAGGTGACAGATCTAAGAGAGGTGAAAAAGTCAAAGGTATCAAGAACGGTATTGGTGGTGGATCAGGAGGAATTGGTAAGAAGAAGCCAAGACATTCGAATAGTAGAGTGACTAGAAGAAGTCAAGAATTCAAGAAGAAGTTGATAAGTAGCGAGAAAGATTCATAGATATGTGATACACAGTATAGTATATATCATCGATTCTTGAATATATCCAACTAAAAAGTGTCAAGTACAAGCATACAACATAAAAAAAGGGGGGGGGGGGGGGGGGAAAAAAAGAAAAGGGGAAAGGAGAAAAAAAAAAACAAAAAAACCTACCACCAAAATACTAATAATTTTCCAAAAAAAAAAAATAAAAATTAAAAAAAAAAAAAAAAAAAAGAACAATTTAAAAAATAAAAAAGTCAAAAAAATTAAAAAATAAACAAAATTGAAAAAAAAAAAAAAAAAAAACTTTTGTGGCAATATTATTAATATAGATTCATTATAAACAACATATACATTGTA